>PVIA01004214.1:0-144784 GCA_004024845.1 Tonatia bakeri
CAGGGAGGAGTTCCTTTCCATCCCCCTAGCCCAGAGCATGGCCATAGCTATTTAGCATATTCAAGCAACCAGCCCAAGGCTATAGGTATGTTAAATGACCATGCCATGGATTAGCTGCAAAGCTGCCCTGCATGTTCTTGCTCTGTGTGCCCCTTCCCCCAACTCACACCTGTGGTGGGGGAGAAGAGGTAAAAAAAAACATCCTAGAGTCTCTGGACACCTTGAGTTCTGGGCCCCATTTCAAATGTCCATTTGGGGTCCCCCCCCTCTTGGCTGCACCCTGTAACAACCTGGCCTGCAACCCAGGCATGTACCCTGACTGGGAATTGAACTGCCACACTTTGATTCACAGACCAGCACTCAATCCACTGAGCCACAGCAGCCAAGGCTGTATTTGTATGTTTTAAAGGGAGTGGGACTTAATGGCAGAAATCTATTATTCTAAATCTGTATAACCTTTAAATAAATAACCTATTTCTTTTTTCACCAAACTCTTGCACTGGGAGTCAAGCTTGTTGGCAGCAGGCAATCAAACCCCACAGTTATATCCGAACTACATTGGCAGGGTTCTGTAACACTAGGACTTGGTGGTTTGAGGTCTAGGTGGATGAATGCTGATGGCAGAGTAGTGCCCATTTCTGACCCTGGGTTCTTGAAAGCCGAGACCACCTTGATTTGGGGAGCAGGTTGGAGTCTTGTCAAGGAAGGGAGGTGGGCTTGCCGGGAATCACCCTGCCTGGTGGATGATTGGGAATACTGAAGGCAAGAAGGCTCTCTCAGCATTGCTGCATTGCCGTATTGCCAGGACAGGCATTAATCCAGTGTGGTCCCTGCCACACTCTTCTTGTAGTTTAGATGTCCAGTTGCCTTGGAGACCAGGCACAGACTTCCTGGGAATGAGAATGGAGGTGACCACTTGGAAGGGGGAGGATAGAGCTACATCTCAGTGCTGTTTCCATTTGGGTACACGGCCAGCCCCCTGCCCTCCATTGCATAGCATGGGGAAACTGAGGCCCTGAGAGTGGCAGTGACTCAAGGCCAGGACCAGAGTGTAGGCTGCCTATGTCTCAGGCTTCTCAGCAAGAATAGCCTTCAAGCTTTTCCCTTCATAGGAATGATCTGCCAAATGCAGGTGTCCTCAAGTGGTAGAAGTGGAACAACAAGGCCCAGTATGGATGCTGACCATGATGTTGAACCATGGGGCCTCTATTATGGCCTCTTTTTATATTGATTTTGGCCCTTTCAGAATAATAAATGCTACCCTTGTGTGACATTTATTATGTTTAGGTACTATTCTAAGTGCTTTACATATCTTGGCTCATTAATATTCAAAGTGATTCTTTGAGATAGGTACTTTATGATCCTTATTTTACAGGTGAGGAAACTGAGGCATGGGGAGGCTAAGAAACTTTGCCAAACTCATGCAACTATTAAATGGTAGAGTAAGATGTGAACCTAGTAAGATATTCTCCATTTGTTCCTTTAGGTCCACTGTCCACTCTTCTCTGATGTTGTCTCCTTGGAGTTGGGTGAGGCCAATGGGATGCAAAGGTCAGAGGTGGGTTGAAAGGGGAGAAAGGTGGGGGCATTTGCCCCCCAGCTTACTCCTGTTGTGTTTTAGTTTGCCAGTGGCTGTACTCTGGTCCTTCCCACAGCTGTAGCTCCAAGCTTTTACGGGGCTTACTTTTGGCTACATGCCTTGGTCTTCCAATTTTCTCTTTCCCTGCCCTTCCTTGAAAGACCTGCAAGATGGAGGTAAATGCTTTCTCTGTGGTGACCAGGGAAAGGAGAGAGTGGACTTAGGGTAGGGATTGACAATTGAAAATATATCTGAGTGCTGGGGAAAAAAAAGCCAGACATGCATAGATGAAGGGCTAGTGGCAAGAGAGCAATCAGGCAAAAGGTACAAAGATACCAAGGCAGGTGTGTTCTTGGCACGTTTGAGGAAAAAAACATATAAGCCAGTGTGGTAGAGTGGAGTGAGAGGGGGAAAGTGGTGGTTGATGAAGTCATGGAGTATTCAGATCACATAGGGCCCTGTCAGTCATTGAAATTCCCTTGGGGTTTATACATGAGATGGGGAGACATTGGGGAGGATTGAGCAGAGGCATTATCTGACTAATACATTAAAGACTCTGGCTGTTTGTAGAGGGAAAGAGTGGAACAGGGAAAGCAGAGAGGAGGCTGCTGCAATTGTTCAGGCAAGAGTTCACAGTGACTCACACCAGGGTGGCCGTAGTATAGGGGTGAAAATTCTGCTGGTTTCTGGACAGACTTTAAAAGTTGAGCCAACAAGATTCCCTTCTGGATTAGATATTGGTGTGGGGAGAGAAAAGGAGATATCTTTGTGATTTTTGGCCTCAGGCACTATAAGAATGAAATTGCTATTTACTGAAATTGGGAAGACAATTGATTTGGGGGGAAAGCCTGGAGTTGAGTGTTTACCACATTGCTTGGGATTCCTCCTGGATATGTGAAGAGAGATACTGAGAGGGCAGTTAATTAAGTCTGGAGTTCCTAGGAGAGTCTGGCTGGAGGTGTGAGACCCATCAGTGCAGAGACAATATTTAATAAAATATAATATTAGTTGTGTGAAGGCAGCAGGGAGTCAGTGTCCCTCGTCTGGGTGTGATCAGACAAGGCTGGCCAGCTGTGGTCATCCACTAACTGTACAGGGGACTCCAAAGCAGATCAGGGAAAGGGAGAGAGAACCAGTCAGTTATACCTGGTATTTTATCTTCCCACGTGTGTTCTGTTGACTAGAACTGCTGACATGTAGCCTGTGCCTTATGTCCTGAGTCTGTGCAGTTGCCCCTGGCACCAGCAAGCCCTGAGGATGGCTTGCCTCTGTCTCTCACTCTGACATGTCAGGTTTGCCATTTTCCAGCTTCAACAATAGGATGATAACTATTCAACTCTGCACCAAGAACCCCCACACCTGGAACTGCTCATGTGACCATATGGGTAGATTACAGGGGGACCCCAGGAGTTTTGCTGAAACCACTGGGGAGAGTAATTTTTTCCCACCAGCATCTCTAAGTTGAGAGATGTACCTAGAACTATGGGGTCACATTTGCCATCATCCTGAGGGGAAAGACTTCCTAAGGTGGAGCTAGTTTAGAGGGAAACAGAAGGCAGAGACAGAGAGAGACTAAGACTTGACAATATCCTGAATCCTGGATCCAGCTCAGCCTGATCTTCAACTGGACTTTTCACCTTTGGAGACAACCCATTGTCTTTAAGTCTCAGACCAGTTTGAATGGGAATCTGTTGTTTACAATGGAAAAAATTCAGACTACTGCACAAAGATAGCCAAGCATGCTCTGGGTGGGTGAGACCCTCTTTGTCACTGATTTTTCCTTTTCAGCCTCAGCTGCTGCTGTGATCTGGCTTTGCATACCAGCTTTGATGTCTTGCCTGGCTCCTACAGACTTCACTTGTCCCAGCCTTTTCTGGGCCCTCCTTTATGCCAACAGCTGCTGCTCTTTCCTGGCCAAGGTTGGTTTTCTGGATATCATATCTGTGGCTACTATCTGGACCTTAACCTATCTCTTACATTCTTTCCCATCTCTGGGAGACACTTCAATGGCTCACCAGTAGCCAGTCCACTCTCCTGGCTCCTATGCAGGTGGAGTGGCCTTGGGTCCCACCTCTGGGCAGTGGGAGGAAAAGTCGTATCTGTTGGGGGCTTCTTGGAAAAGGTTTGCTTGCCAGAGAAAATGCTGGAGTCTCTCAAGGGAAAAGCATCTTACTCCGCCTCTTGCTTTCTCAGTTTGAACACAGTGTGGGTATGTGATGCCAGGAGCGGCATTGACCATGAAGTGACAAGTGCAAGAATGAAGAGTGATCATGCTGACAATTTCTGAGTAGGAGAGTGGGAGGGCCTGGCATTGCTGGGCCAAGGAAGGAACTCCAGAACACCCTACTTCCAGATGACTTGTTAAGTAAGCAGTCAATGTCTGTGTAGTTTAAGCAATTGTTCATCCAGCACCCTGCTACATGTAGCCTAAAGCCTTTCTAACTAACGCACCAGCCAAAGCCATGGATTTGCTCAAACATTCATCAAGCATTGAATCAAACATTTACCAAGTATTCCCCACATGCTGACACTTTATCATATTTAATTTAACCCACTCAACTTTGAAGGTACCAACAATTATCCCCACTTGAAGGATGAGGAATGTAGGTATATTAGGGTAGTCCTATGTGCTTTGGCAGATAAAAACAGATCTCAGTGGCTTAGCACAACAGAAGCCTGTATGTCACTCATATAAAGTTCAATGGGTGGTTGTGATGGGGTAAAGTGTATCTGCTTCATGCAGTCATTCAGGGTCTCAGGCCTATGAAGCCTCGGCCACCTTCAACACATGGCTCCTAACTCACCCTGCATATAAATATCTGATAAGCAGGCAGTGGAAGAAAATGTGTGGTGGAGGTCACACAGGAGGCTTTATGGTCCAGATCTGGGCAGGGCAAACATCACCTCTGCCCATACACATTCCCTGGCTGGGCCCAAGGGCTAAATCTGGGCCACAATGTCCTCCTAAAAAGTTAACCAATTTCTGCTTAATAGGGCTCTGAGGAACTGTATAAGTCACCCAGTGAGACTCTCAGATAATTCAGGAGGAGACCATGCTCTGTTTTGTGTCAGAAATCCAGGATTGTGCTAGGAAGTTGTGATGCTGGCTAAGCCAGGTGCTGCTCCAGGGCCAGTCCTCAGTGAATGTAGACATCCCTTCTGAATTCTGCTCCATTCAGGCAGATATACTCCTGCCTTTACCTGCCTTCTGCAGAATATTTTACAACCCATTCTTAGTGCATCTGTTCTAGGTGCTTGATTTACATGAGTGTCTGTTTGAAGTAGAGGTGGAGAAGATGTGAGGAGTAAAAATGGGGTCTTGGACTAGCTCTGCTACATCCTAACTGTGAGGCCTTCGCATATTATTAAATCCCCCAGTGCTTTAGTTTCTTCATTTGTGGAGGGTGCTAATACTACATTATAGAGCTGCTGGGAGAGTAAAATGAGTAAGTGCACAGAAAGCAAGTGTTAACTGAATGCTAGCCTGCTTGTGATCTCATGAGTCTTTGATCTGCCTGCATATGCCCATTTCACAGGACATGGAAGTTTCTAGGATGAGTCCAGGCCTCTGTTCCTCTTACCTACCAATCCACTTTTCTTGTGGATATGGTTTCGGGAACGCAGGGACCACACTGTACAGGCCCCAGCTGTGGGGAAGGCCCTACTCACTGCCTCCTCCTTCCCCCATAGCTGCCTCATTGGAAGGCAGCTGTGCTTTCCTTGCCTCCAGATTCTAATCCTCCTACTTAGGTCTGGGCCTGGAGTAGGGTGGGGCCTGCTCCCTCCTCTAGTGGTTTGCTCAGTGCCAGTGCAATCACACCTCCAGCATGAGTATATCTATGATTCTGCCACTCTGTACTTAACCCACATGCAAAGTCTGCAGAGCTATCTTTGTTCTCTTATGGAACCAAAAATCCCCAGGCAGGTGGTAGGTCAGGGGATGCTTCAGGATGTTTGTGCATGGAGAGATAAGGCCACAGAGGAATGTAAAGTGTTAGCTGGTCAAGATGGAGATGTAGGTAGGTATACCTTGCCTCCTTGCACAATTACAGAAAAAATTACAACTAGACTACAAAACAAATGTCACCCAGAAATGTCAGAAAATTGAGCTCTATGGAAGTATGAAAACCAAGTATTTAAATAAATCACATTCATCCAGATGGGTAGGAGGGACAGAGATGTGGAAATTTGTGGATATGCATAGATATGTGTGGAGATGCAGAACAGGTGGTCCTACATCCAAATGTGGTAGATAAAAATTGGGAGGGATACTTTGGGAGTGAGGAATTCTAGCCCTAGACCAGACCACCTAGCCCAGGGTCCCAGTGCCAGGAAGTTAAGCCACAACAACTTCTTGCTATAAAAACCAGTGGGGGTTGGGGTGGTGGAAGAAACTGTGGTACTCACAGGAGATTCCTCTTAAAGGGTCTGCAATGTATTTAAGATTTACACAGACCCACTCCCTCTGGGATTCAGCACCAGGGAAACAGCTGGAAGGGCACCAGTGGCATATGGGGAGAAAGTGAAGTGACTGACATCAGGGTGAGTGCCAGGAGACAGCTTCCTCCTGGGCAAAACTTTGGAGGCCAGGCAATGGCATTATTCCCTCTCTAAGCCCTCCCCCACACAGAGCTATAGAGCAGTGACAAGGGTTGCTCTGCTCTAGAACTCAAAGCAGCTCTACACAGAAACAAACACAGGGAGGCTGCCAAAATGAGGCAACAAATAAATATGGTCCAAATAAAAGAACAGAACAAAACCTCTAGAAAAAAAAGAACTAATGAAATTGAGATACGCAACCTATTAGCTACAGAGTTCAAAACACTGGTTATTAGGATGCTCTGGGAACTCAGAGTACTTCAATAGCATAAAAAAGATGCAGACAGAAATTAAAGTTACATTAAGTGAAATAAAGAAAAATCTACAGGGAACCAATAGTGGAGGGGTTGAAGCTGAGAATCAAATCAACAACTTGGAACATGAGGAAGAAAAAAGCATTCAATCAGAGCAGCAAGAAGAAAAAAGAATTTAAAAAATAAGGATAGCCTAAGGAGCCTCTAGGACATCTTCAGATGTACCAACATCTGAATCTAGGGGTGCCAGAAGGAGAAAAGAAAGAGCAAGAAATTGAAAACTTATTTGAAAATACATTGAAATAAAGCTTCCCTAATTTGGTAAAAGAAATAGACATATAAGTCCAGGGAGCACAGAGAGTCCCAAATAAGTGGGACCCAAAGAGGACCACACCAAAACACATCATAATTAAAATGCCAAATTTAAAGAGAGAATCTTAAAAATAGCAGGAGAAAAGCAGGCAGTTACCTATGAAGGAGTTCCCATATGACTATCAGCAGATTTCTCAAAAGAAACTATGCAGGCTAGAAGGGACTGGCAAGAAGTATTCAAAGTGATGAAAAGCAAGGATCTACAACTAGTTTATTCTACCCAGTAAAGCTATCATTTAGAATTGAAGGGCAGATAAAGTGCTTCCCAGACAAGATAAAACTTAAGGAGTTCATCACCACCAATTCATTATTATATGAACTGTTAAAGGGAATTATATAAGAAAAAGAAGATAATCAATACTGTGAACATTAAAATATCGATAAATTCACAACTATCAACAACTGAGTCCACAAAACAAACCAAGCAAACAAGCAGAAAAGAAACAGAATCACAGATATGGAGATCATTTGTAGGGTTATCATTTGGGAGTGGGGAAGGGGGAAAAGGGGGGAAAGTTTCAGGGATTAAAACGTACAAATTGGTAGGTACAAAACAGACAGAGAGATGCTAAGAACATTCTTGGAAATGGAGTAGCCAAACAACTTATACATGTGACCCATGGACATGAACTAAGGGAGGAGGTTGCTAGAGGGAATGTGGGGTACCATGTGGAGGTGGGGGAAGGGGTGAAACATTGGGACAACTGTAATAGCATAATCAAGAAAATGTATTTAAAAATGTAAAATGTTAGACTACAAGAATGGGTATACCTTAGGATCTCCTTTCCTAATTCCATCTCCTGAGTCTTATCTTCTCCATAGCAGGGTAAAATTCTTCATTGAGTATTCCTACTTTCCTCTCTCCTTCTGTACCTCCTATTTATTCAATGAATTTTTACAATTTAAAAGAAGGCACTTGGAGACAGCCTCACCTAGAAGGTGCCAATCTGGGAGAAGAATGTTTTGGGCAGAGGCAACAGCCAATGCAAAGGTCCTGGGGCAGAATATGCTTGGCTTGAGGGGCAGCAAGGAGGCAGTGGTGGCAGAAGTAGAGTGAGAGGAAGTGGAAGTTGGGGAGGTTATAGGGTGAAGGCAGGACAGAACAGGCAGGGCTATGTGACTTGAGCATGCTAAAAAAGAATTAAGGGTCTTAAGGAGAGAAAAATCAGGATCAGGGTCATGGTTTAGCAGTGAACAAACCAAACTTTCCTATCCTCATCTTTCCCTGATATTCTAGAGAAGAAGGAGAGGAAGGAAATGAAATATGAAAAATATATGGCCCTTTAGAAGGTGGTAAATCTTGGGAGAGAAAAAGAAGCAAGGGAATGGAAATAGAGAGTGTCAATGGGATAAGAATTTTAATTTATAATAGAATGGTTGGGGTGGGCCTTCCTGAGAAGTGACATTTAAGCAAAGACCTCAGGGTGTTGAAGGAGTGCCCTTGTGGTATCCAGGGGAAGAACAATCTGGACTGAGTCAACTGCAAATGCCGAGGCTCAGGGGTGGGGACATGCCAATATTAACTCTCTCTTATTATCATTACCCATAAAATGGGGACTTCATGATAAAATGAATGTGAAAGACTTCAGAACATTAACAAATGTTTTACATAGTTATTTTTATTATTTATTCTTATTAAAGAATGTCTCAGTCAGCCATGGCCACAAAAATACTGTGTAACCAACACTCACAAAACTCAGTGGCCTCCTACAGTAAACATTTATTTTCCACCCAGGCTTCTAGGCAGCAGGGTTCTGTAGACCCAGAACCCTGCCAGGCTGGGCTGCACATGTTTTCTGCCTCTTGTATTCAGAGCAGTAGCTTCTCAGGAATGTTCTTCTCATGCACGAGAGTACCACCAGCCAGACACATGTACTTAAAGCTGTTCACATTCATGTCTGCTCACCTTTGGCCTAACTCAACATCAAGTAGGTGGAAAAGTATGCTCTGCCTCCAGGCTATACAGTAAGGAGTGAAGGACTGGACAATAATGTAGGGTCAGCAAACTCTTCTGCAAAGAGACAGGTAGTAAAAAATTCTGGTTTTGTGGGATATATGATTGTTGTCATAGTGATTCAGCTCTCCTGTGTGAGCGTGACAGCAGCCACAGACAGTATACAAACAAATGAGTGTGGCTGTGTTTCAATAAAACTTTATTTACAGACACTGAAATTTGGATTTCATAAAATTTTGTTGTGTTAGAAAATATTATTATTAAAAATTTTCCCCCAAGCACTTAAAAATGTAAAAGCTATTTTTAGCTTGAGAACTGTACAAAAATAGTTGGCAGGTGGCATTTGGCATATCGGCTATTATTTGCTGACCCCTGTAACAGAGACCTGAAGATTCCATCCTCTCCTTCTTGAAGCCTCCAGTCCTGCAGTCAGGGGCACATGCCCTGCTCCTTTGGGGGCATGTGCAGAGCAGCTAGAGGGAAACTGCTACAAGATTTATGATTACAAGGGACCTGAGGCTAAAGAAGAGGAGGGCATTTCTGAAGTGGTTAGGAAGGGCTCAGGGTCAGAAGCATCCATGATTTCTGGTGATGGTGGGGAGCTAGAGCCAGAGACCCTTCTCCACAGCCAAGTGGGTGCACATCACAGGGTGGTGTGACTCATTGAAAGCATGGCCACAAATGAGCTCCATAGATGGATGGGGTAGAGTAGTTATTGTGTTTCTTAAAGTTCTTGTTTTTATTTTCTCTGAGTATGCTTGTGTATCTGTACATGTGTGCATGTGTGGACCTTCTCACTGTAGGAATTCTCAGCTTGAAATTGTCTGCACTACCTGGGGCTTCTGGAGCTGCACATGAAATTGAGGTGGTGTTAGTCCAGGTATGGTTCTTTGCGGGATTGATTGTATATTGAAACTTGGGATTGGGAGCCTGGGACACAAGGGGCTCTGTATGACACTGTATTAAGCTCTTTCTCTTTCTCTCACGGTCTTTCGTATATGTCTCTTTCTAACCATAAAGAGTTCAGTAAACACACCCACGTATTCCAGCAGTGAGTTTGGGGTAGCAGAACCTCATAAGGTATATGGAATTGTCTGAGAGGGATAGAGGCTGGGAAGCCACTATTTCTAGCAGTGATGCAGTTAATTGAGCTGTGGTCTACAATTCATTTCCTAATTTAAGGACTCTTGGAGAATTGTTTAATTATCATAACGACCCTGTTGGGAGGTACTGTTATCCTCATTTTACAGATGAATACACTGAGGCAAAAGGAAGTTTAATAATTGTCCAAGATCCTCCAACAAAGATGTGGTATAGCTGGCAATTCGACTCCAGCATCTTGTGGCTGCTTATTTTTGATGTATTGCCTTTATCAAAAGAAGCATTGATGAAATCTGAGTGTTTATGGATCAGCTCAAAACCCATTACTTTGTGTGTCATTCACATTGCTCTCAGCTCCCCATCTGTCTTTCCCTAGACAGAAGTCACCTACACACCCATGTTTTGTCCTTAGGAGAAAGGGCCTGTCTCATTGTGAGGAGGCCTTTTCCTTCCATCTTCCTGGGGTGGCTGTAACACCCAGGGAGAATGCTTTCTCTTGTTTGGCAGACTGTTGAGGGCAGGAGCATGGCTGGAGAGATAGGCAGCTCCTATGTCTTGTCCCTGATCTAGAGACCAGCCTGGTGCAAAGATCTCATGGCCCCTGAAGAACTCAGGGCCCAGCCATATAGTTTCCTTTGCCAGGGTTTCTCTTGCATGGGCTTTTCTGTCTGCTGAGACCCTTGAGTGGGGATGTGCAGGAGGCTCACCATGCTGGGGGGATAGGATCCTCAGCTTTATGCAAATAACCCTATATTTATCCGCTAAATCTGCATTATTTTCTTGTTATTTAAAACAGTTTTAGCAGGCTACTCTTCTGCCATTTTTCTTATGAAATCAAGCCTTGGCTGGTGTGGCTTAGTGGATTGAGCACCAGCCTGTGAAAAGAAATGTTGCTGGTTCGACTCCCAGTCAGAGTATGTACCTGGGTTGCAGGCCAGTTCCCCAGCTGGGGGCATATGAGAGGCAACCTATCAATGTATCTCTCACACATTGATGTTTCCTGACCTCTCTTTCTCCCTCACTTTCCCTATCTCTAAAGTAAATAAAATCTTCAAGACAGAAAAATCAAAAGAATGATGGAAAGAAATCTGAAGAACCTGCAACTGGATTCAATCATTCTTAAAATTTTCTACAGTTTTTTCCATTGGCCCTCCTCTTTTTATGCATTCTATCTTTGCTGAACTCTTTGAGAGGAAGAAATCCTTCAGCTTGCATCTTTGAAGAACAGGTTTGGATAGCCTAGGGACCTTCAGCGTTCTTAAAAACCTGTCCCAGGATGTCTGTTGTATCACCAGTGGTGCTATCTCCTAATTTTCTTTTGGGGAACAAAGTCAGTCTTTGTGGCATGGGCAGGGGTGACACCTGTGATCTCCTAGGGTTTGCCATTTCTCCAGGCCTCTTTGGGAAACCCTGGGTGCTTAGTTGGCTGTGGTTGGGAGGAAGCAGAGCCTCCAGGAGCTGGAGAGGCCTGGCACAGTCTTGCTGCAACCGCAGTTCTGGCCTAGCACACCAGGGGCCAATTTTGCTTTGTTTTGTCTTGTTTTGCTTAAACTAGTTTGAGTTAGGTTCTTGTTACCTACAAGTTGTGAGGAAATACCAGTATTCTATCCCTCCCTAAAGTGTACTCAGTTATGTAAAAAATGTTAAATTGAGATTATCAGATTGAAATGATTTGTGGAAGTGTTTAAAAATGTATTTGGCCATTAACTCTCTACCTAGTTAGTTACCTTCTGTGATTTAGTTACTTTCTGTGATCATTGTGGAAATGGTGAGCCATGAATTCTTCTAATCTATATACCAATATGATCATAAAACAAATGATTCTTTTTATTTTGTGAGGAGGGCTATTTGAAAATGCATAGCAGAAAAAGAGGCTGGAATTGAGAAGGGGCTTTTGCGTGGGCATCAGGCCTCTGTCATTCCAGTGGATGTGGAGAAATGGACCTTGAAGTAGTTTGTTGTTGATAAGCGTTGCTCGTTGTCCACTTGAGTCCGTTCAGACCTCTGCCTCCTTGCTTAGAAATATGAAAAGAACTCAGAAAAGAAATTCATCAGATAAGAACGTTATGAACAAAGAAATGGAGGATGGGGTAGGAGACCATTCTAGGGGGTGCAGAGGTGGTCAGTGCTAGGAGTGACTTTCAATGTCACTTAGTTTGTTTGAGCTTGTGATTCATATCTGTGAAATGATTTCAGTAGGCCATTGGGACCCACTCTTCCATGCACTCAGGACTTCTGGAAGGATAGCTCACCACAGATGCTTTCACAGGACCTCCTAAGAATAAGGATGCTCCTTACTTGAGGCTGGGGGAACTTGGTCTGGTGCACAGTCTGCTCTATGTTTCCTCCCCACAGGCCTAGTGGAGATTTTTCTTCCTCATTATAATAGTGTGCCTACCTGTAAAAAAATTAAAGAGCATTGAATTTGAAGTTGGGAAGAACTTCACATTTGCTTTTTCTTATAAATACTGTTTTTTAAAAAAACATTTTAATTTTATTTATTTATTTAAGTTTTGAAGCAGGGGAAGGGAAGGAGAAAGAGAGGGAGAGAAATGCCAATGTGTGGTCACTTCTCGTGCACCCGTTCATGGGGGACCTGGCCTGCAACCCAGGCATGTGCCCTGACTGGGAACCGAACAAGCGACCCTTTGGCTTGCAAGCCGGCACTCAATCCACTGACCTACACCAGGCAGGGCACATTTACAGTTTTGCTTGATTTGATTTATAGGAGATATTTTTATTCAATTTGTTTCTTTAAAAAAAAGCCAGGTTTGGTATTTATCATTTTCATTGCTATTATATTATCTAATTTATTTATTTGCTTTTATCTGTATTATTTTCTTGGTCCTCTTTTCCTTTTTTTTCTCAAAAATCTGAGGTTGAAAGCTTCATCTGTTTATGTTCTCTTTGTGTGTATGAACAGGTTTTTGATGATAAAAACATTTGAAGTAACAGGAAAGCTTTGGAGGCTAGCCAGGACTGTCCCAGAGGTTCTGATATGTGGGGTTTTATTTTTGTTGTTTTCAAGGCAGTGGGCTTGATTTCCTCCTTGACCGAGATGTTATTAACAGAGTAGTCTGAAATCTCTAATTTTCTTTCTATTTGAGAAAGTATTTATTTCTAGCTTTATTATATCATGATCTCTAAGATATCTGTTTGAACATTTTGGGGGGATTTACGTGTGTCTAACTACTATAGAATCAGCTTTTAAAGATGTTTCATGGCCTCTTATCCAAGGACATCTTCTCCGTTTGCTTGGTATAAGGGTAGATGTTTATATATTAATACTGTCTTCTCAGTTATATAGTTCATATTCTCTGTGCTTATTTTTTGTTTACTTAATATTTCATAAAGGAGTTTTAGTAAGTTTAGATGTTTCATCATAGAATTCTCTATTATGCTGAGACATCTAACATCTTTATATGTTATATTAAAAAATGTGTTTTGTTGTTATTTAGCATATGAAAATTTGGGAAAAAAGGAAAGGCATAACTAACTGAACCTTTTAATGATCATCCAAGCAACAGACTGCAGGTTTAAACCCAGTTTCCAACATGAGGTGCTTTTGTAACTTCTCTTAAACCCAGCTCTCTTAAATTTAAAATGAGGTTTGGAGTAGTGTCCCCTGTGTGGAGTTGTTGTGAGGAAGGAGTGAGCCAGATATGGAAGGCAGTCAGCACAATGCTGGCACACTGTTCATATGAGTGAATAGTGATATCATAGTTGATGCCATCACACAAAGAGACTCTAAACAACATTTACTATGTTGGCTTTGTCTGATATGAATATTGTCATCCTTGCTTTCTTTTGTTGAAGTTTAAATTAAACAGACACTCATACATATGCACATGTATGCAGGAGTCTTACCACAGACCCTTACCACTGTCTGGAGCCTCCCCTGCCCTTTTATCCCCCTTCTAATTTTCTGTCCCCTTGATGTGGAAGCCTCAATCATGGCCTTCTGTTCCACAACCCCTCCACCTCTATTGTGTGTTTGGTAAACAAAGGAGAGGTTCAGTGGCTCCCAGCTACACCTCCCCACACTGTGTCTCGAGGTTCCTTTTTCTCTCGCCATTTGTATTCATCTTCATTACCTCTCTACTTCTTGGTGAGGTTGTGCTGGTCCAGAGGTATCCACCCCCTGCCAAACCTCCAGAAATTTTTCCATCTTAGCTGAAGTTAAATCAAAGTGCCTATGTTGTTCTACACTTCTGACCTTTCCCTGAGGAGTTGTCCCTGGGGCTGACAGCATTTCTGCCGGATCCTCGAGCTTATTGGCTTCCTGTGTGCTACAGTGGCAGGAAGGTTTAGAGGCAGAATAAACCAATTTAAGAGACAGCCCCACTTTCCTTTCCTTCCTTCTTCTCTCTCTTCTTCCCTTCCTTCCTCCCTCTGCACTTCTTCCCCTCATTTCTTAAAAAAAAAATAAGACATTTACTTAGTAAATGTCTACAACTATAGTGTCAGGCATGAAGATAAAGACTGCATGAAAATAGATGTGGGCCACTGAGTGATCACAACACACTCATCATAATGGCCATCAGATGGAGAAGACAGACCCCATCAAATGAAGGCAAGAAGAGGAGGCCCTAAATTCTTGCCTGCTGCTGGTATACCTAGATTGGAAACTATTTATTAAAGCTGAACACACCTTTGTCGCATGGCCCAGAAATTCTGTACCTGAGTCTACACATGACATAAATATCTACACACATTTACCAAAAGACTTGTACAAGAACTCGCATAGCAGAGTTATCTATAATAACCTCAGACAAGAAGAAACTCATATGGACATTAACATCAGGGTGGATAGATAAACTTTGGTATATCATATAATGGAATATTATGTGGCAATGAGAACTAACAACTTACAGCCACATGCATCATGGACTAAACCTCACAGAAATGATTCTGATGTAGAGAAGAGCACATATAAATCTATTGAACATACAGAAAGTTCAAAAGCCAATAAAATGAATCTAGGTTGTTGAAAGGACAGTGGTCACACTTAGGGGTGGGGGTAAGTGATGGAAGAAGTAGCTGGAGTGTGATCATGTTTACACAGGTGTGTACACTATGTAGAACTTCAGTGAGCTGCACACTTATGGCTTGTGTGTGTGCTCCTATGTATATTATACTAAAGTAGAATAAATGGAATAAAAATAAAATAAGACAAAAATAAAAGGATGTACTGACTGCCCTTTTGGAGCTGATAGCTGTATGTGTGAAGGTAGATTTGAGTCAAGGAATCACACATATAACTGTCAGAGACACTGGAGAATGTTTCAAAGGTGAATGTGTGGGCCTGTCTACTTAAGGGAGGTCACTTTGGAGTGAATTCTAATTCCCAGGCTCTTAATTCCACCCTATCCTGTGGATCCTTTCAGGTTAATCCTCAGGTCCTTCAGGAAACAACTCTTGGGGTCCCATTAGCAGGCTGTATAGCCTAGCTCCATCTGCCTCTGCCCACACTGGCCATGGTGGACTTGGCCTCAGTGTCTGAATCTGGTGGACCCCCAATATACCACTGTAACCTCTCTAAGCTTCGGGCGGTGGGAACCCCTCCTTCTCCCTCTCCCTGTCACCTCCAATGGCATTGCTGCCCATCCCCTTGCTAGTGAGTCTGGGGCCCTCCTCACTAGTTCCTGCCACTTCACTCTCATTGCCTGCACCTCAGGCAAACATGTGTTAGTATTTCACACTGTTAAGCCCTTTTTTCTTGAAAATGTCACTTAACTGACTGGCCAAGATGAAGGTTTAGGAACCTCTGGGACAACTTTAAATGTGCCAACAACTGAATCACAGAAGTGACAGAAGAAGAGGAAGAGCAAGAAATTAAAAACTTATTTGAACAAATAATGAAGAAAAACATCCCTAATCCAGCAAATGAAACAGACTTCCAGGAAGTCCAGAAAGCTCAGAGAGTCCCAAAGAAGTTGGACCCAAGGAGAACAGACCAAGGCATGTCACAATTACATTACTGAAGATTAACGATAAGGAGAGAATCTTAAAAGCAAGAGAAAAGGAAAGAATTACCTACAAAGGAGTTCCCATAAGACTATGAGCTGATTTCTCAGAAGAAACCTTACAGGCAAGAAGGAGCTGGAAAGAAGTATTCAAAGTCAAGGAAGGCAGGATTTGAGTTGAGTGCCTGCATTTGACTCTGCAGCTGAGTCACACTGCTCACCCTGTGGCTGATTGTGGCTGCTTGCCATGCCACTGGCCCTGAGGCTGATTTGAACCATACTTGGAGCTTGACTCAAGCTGCTCACCCAAAAGCTGACTGGCACTGCACACCCAGTGATTGATTGGTGCTGCTTGTCCCACAGCAGGCTCCAGCCATGGTGGGCTCACAAAGAGCAAGGAGGAGGTGCACCACACAGACCGTGGTGCAACTGGTGGATTAAAGGCACAGGCCTGGTGCAGATGGACAGTGGGAGCTTGACAGTTCATGGAGGACCTGGGCTGGAGGCTGGACAACTATGAATATTGTGACCCAGACCTGGCCCCCATCCTCGCAAAACCATAGGAAGGGAGACAATTGAAGCCAAACCCCACTCTTCCTGTGTCATCCAGGAAGACCAGCAGAATTCGCTCAATGGGTTTAAAGCCAGCAGGAGACTTATTTTTTCTTTCCTCTCTCTTTGTATTTCTTTTTTCTTCCCCCAAGTGAGACAATAAGACATGGTGTTGTGAGAGGTCCAGAGACAGATCCAAAGGGGGAGCACAAGGCTAACTAACCCCCAAAACTGAGAAACTGAGACAAATTTCACTTTGCTATCCCATAGAACTGGCATTTTATTGTTTACTTGTATTATTATTATTTCATTATTTTTACTTCTTTTATTTTATTAGTATTTTCTTTATTTCTCTTCTTTCTGTTTAGTTTTCTTCATTTTATTTCTCTGTTTAATTGCATTGTTTGACTGGTATTCCTTATTCTCTCTTTCATATTGTATTTTAATTTTCCTTCTTTCACTTAACTTGTGTTCCAATAACATACTACTCTTAACTGTGTACTTTTTATTCTTGTTATCCAAATCATATATCTCTTGTCATATTATTGTTGTTCCAGTACTATTGTAAATAATTGTTGTTCCATACAATTGTACATACTACATAGCAACCGTCCCTGATCTTAGTCCACTTCACTTTATTCCTTCAATTTATTATTGTTGTGGTTAACTCTATTCTTTCTCACATTATGCCTACATTCTATCCTTTGCTCTCACTATATCTTATCATCTAACCTTGCAAAAATACTGTTTTCTGGATTCAGCTCACAATCCTCTTCCCCTCTAATAAGAGTCTTATCTCTCTTTTACCTTTTGTGAAAAGTGGCTAGTTGGGTGAAATATCACAGTTAATGCTATACTTATCCAAAGAATCTCCTATCTCTTCTCTACTTGTTGATAGTTTAAATCCCATAGAACACTCTCCTGCTGTCTTAATCTATTTTGCCTGCTTCCTGGCACTGATCACATAAAAAAAAGAGGTGGGGGCTGAGAACATCAGTATATTTGCTGAAGGAGAGAAACCACCAACAAATGAATCAACCAAAGGTAAAAACCCAAGTACAACAAAAGAGCCCACACAAACAGAAGAAAGTGCAAACCAAGAGCATCCAGACAAGGAGATCAAAGAGACCACACTACTGAATTCATAGAATTCCTATCTTAGGAGTTTACCCTACAAAGACAGCTAGCAAAGTGAAATATCAGGAAGCGCAGAAATGAGCAAAAAGAATCACCTAAAATGGGGAGATGAAAAAAGAACCTGCAATCAAAACTAATGGAAGACTCCTTACTAAAAGAACTAAATAAAATTGAGGTAAGCAAACTATCAGACATAGAATTCAAAATAATGATTATAGCCCTGTCTGGTGTGGTTCAGTGGATTGAGCACTGGGCCGTGAACCAAAGGGTCGCTGGTCTGATTCTTAGTCGGGGCACATGCCTGGGTTACAGACCAGGTCACCAGCATGGATTCCATGACAGGCAACCACACAATGATGATTCTCTCTCTTTCTCCTTCCCATCACCCTCTCTAAAAAAAATAAATAAAAACTAAAAAACCCCAAAAAACAAAATAATGGTTTTAAAATTCTGAAGGAACTCACAGACAATGACAAGGAACTGAGTGAGAACTACAACAGTATGAAATGGGAAATAGAATTTATAAACAAAAACCAGGAAGAAATCAACAATAAAATCTCTGAATTAAAAAACACACTAGAAGGAATTACAAGCAGGCTGGTTGAAGCAGAGGACTGAATTAGTGAGCTGGAAGACAAGCTGGAAAGAAACACCCAGGCAGAACAGCTGCATGAAAAAAGACTACAAAAATATGAACAAAGGTTAAGGGACCTCCAAGATATCATTAAATGCAACAACATTCAAATCATAGGAATACAGAACAAGCAGAAAAGGAACAAGGGATAGAAACCCTCTTTGAAAAAATAATGACAGAAAACTTTCCAACCCTGGGGAGGGAAAAAAAAACCATGCAAATTCAGGAAGCACAGACAGTCCCAATGAAGATGAACCCAAAGGGAGCAACCCCAAGACATATCATAAAAAAATGCCAAGTATTAGAGGCAAAGAGAAAATCTTAAAAGAAGCAAAGGAGAAATAAGAAGTTACATACTAAGGGGCTCCAATAAGGCTAGCAGCTTATTTCTTAACAGAAACACTCCAATCCAGGAAAGAATGACAAGAGATATACCAAGTAATGAAAAACAAAGGCCTGCAACCAAGATTACTCTACCCAGTGAGGCTATCAAATAAAATGGAAGGCAAAATAAATATATTCCCAGACAAAAGAAGACTGAAAGAATACATCTCCTCCAAACCAGACCTACAAGTACTAAAGGGATTACTATAAGAAGAGAAAGGAAATGAGTGAAAGAGAGGAACACAGGCACAAAGGGAGAAAAATGAACAAATACCTATAAATAATAACTTTAAATGTTAATGGATTAAATGCTCCAATCAGAAGACATAGGGTAGCTGAATGGATAAGAAAATATGACCCACACATATGCTGCCCACAAGAGACCCAACTCAGGACAAAAGACCTTCACAAACTGAAAGTGAAAGGCTGGAAAAAATATTCCAAGCGAATGGACAGGAAAGAAAAGCCAAGGTGGCAATACTCATATCAGACAAAATAGATTAAAAACACGGACCATAAAAAGAGACCCAGAAGGACTCAAGGGGAGAATCCATCAAGAAGAAATAATATTATAAACAACACATATGCACCCAACATAGGAGCATCCAAATACATAAGGAAAATCTTGGAGGACTTCAAGAAAGATATTGATAGCAACACAATTATAGTAGGGGATTTCAACACCCCACTGTCAAAAATTGATAGATCTTCCAAACCAGATATCAACAAAGATATTGTGACATTAAACAATATCCTAGATCAAATGAACTTAACTGATATATATAGAACCTTTCATCCCAAAGAAGCAAAATACACATTCTTTTCAAATATACATGGGACATTCTCAAAGATAGACCACATGATAGGACACAAAATAAGCCTCAACAAATTCAAGAAAATTGAAATCATATTAAGCATTTTCTCTGATGACAAGGAACTGAAACTAGAAACCAAACTCAAGGAAAAAAATTCAAAACCACTCAGACTCATAAAGATTGAGTAGTATGTGATTAAACAATGAATGGGCCAAGAATGAGATAAAAGAAGAAATCAAAAAGTTTCTGGAAACAAATGAAAATGAACTCACAACAACCCAAAACTTATGGGACACAGTGAAGGCAGTCCTGAGGGGCAAGTTCATAGAGATACAGGCCTACCTAAAAAAGATAGAAACATTTCAAATAAACAACCTAACCCTACACCTACAAGAATTGAAGGAGCAACATCAAAGACAGCCCATCAAGTAGAAGGAAGGAAATAACCAAGATCAGAGCAGAATTAAATGACATAGAGACTAAAAGCACAGTACTAAGGATCAAAATTCCAGGAGCTGGTTCTTTGAAAAGATAAACAAAATAAACAAGCCTTCAAGCAGACTCATCAAGAAAAAAAGGGAGAAGACCCAAATAAACACAATCAGAAATGAAAGAGGAGAGATCACAACTGATACCACAGAAATACAAAAGATTGTGAGAAATTACTCTGAAGAACTATATGCCAAGAAATTTGAAAACCTGGGTGAAATGGACAGATTTCTAGAAAAATAGCATCTTCTAAAACTGAATGAAGAAGAAGCAGAAAGTCTGAACAGACCAATAACAGCTGACAAAATTGAAGCAGTAATCAAAAATCTCCTGACACACAAAAGCCCTGTAGTGAATGGTTTCACAAAAGAACTCTACAAAGCATTTAAGGAAGAGCTAACCCCTATCCTTCACAGACTATTAAAAAAATCCAAGTAGACAAAAGACTCCCAAACACTTTTTATGAGGCCAGCATCATCCTAATCTCCAAACCCCACAGAGACACAACAAAGAGAGACAACTAGAGGCCAATATTGCTGATGAACATAGATGTTAAAATCATCAACAAAATATTGGCAAACCACATCCAGCAATACGTTAAAAGTGTCTTACACCATGATCAAGTGGGATTCCTCCCAGGGATGTAAGGATGATACAATATTCACAAATCAGCATGTGTAATACATCACATAAACAAAAGCAAAGATAAGAATCACATGATCATATCAGGAGATGCAGAAAAAACATTTGATAAGGTACAGCACCCATTTATTATTAAAACACTGAGCAAAGTGGGAAAAGATAGAGCATTCCTCAACCTAATAAAGGCCATATACGAGATACCTACAGCCAACATCATGCTCAATGGGCAAAAATGAAAATCTCTTCCAGTAAGATCGTGAAGAAGACAAGGTTGTCCACTTTCACCACTTTTATTCAACATAGTGTTGGAAGTCCTAACCACAGCCATCAGACAAGAAAAAAGAATAAAAGGCATCCAAATTGGAAAAGAGGAAACAAAACTGTCATTGTTTGCAGATGACATTATAGTGTACATAGAAAATCCTATAGACTCCACCAAAAACCTGCTCAACCTAATAAATGACTTCAGCAAAATAGGTGGATACAAAGTCCATATTTAGAAATCAAAGACATTTCTGTATACCACCAATGAAATACCAGAAACAGAAATCAGAGAAAAAAATCCCATTTCCTATAGCAACAAGAAAATAAAATACCTAGGAATAAACCTAATCAAGGAGGTAAAAGACCTGTACTCAGAAAACTACACAACACTGAAGAAAGAAATTAAGGAAGACACAAACAGATGGAAGCATATACCATGTTCATGGTTTGGAATAATTAACGTCATCAAAATGTTCATACCACCCAAAGCAATTTATAGATCCAGCACAACTCTATTTAAATACTGATGACATATTTCACAGATTTAGAATAAACATTTCAAAAATTTATATGGAACCATAAATGTCCCCGAATAGCCTTAGCAATTTTGAGAAAGAAGAACAAAGTAGGAGGGATCACAATACCTGATATCAAACTGTGTTACAAGGCCACTGTAATCACAACAGCCTTGTACTGACATCAGAGCAGACAGACACATAGACCAATGGAACAGAATACAGAGCCCATAAATAAACCCAAGTTTCTATGGTCAATTAATATTTGACAAAGGGGGAAGAAGCATAAAATGGAGTAAAAATAGCCTCTTCAACAAATGGTGTTGGGAGATCTGGGCAGCAACAGGCAAAAAAACTGAAACTGAACCACCAACTTATACCATACACAAAAATAAATTCAAGGTGGATAAAAGACTTAAATATAAGTTGTGAAACTATAAAAATCCTAGAAGAGAACATAGGCAGGAAAATCTCAGATATTCCACACAGCAATATTCTCACTGATATGTCCCCTAGAGCTAGAGACATCAAGGAAAGAATAAACAAATGGGATCTCATCAAAATAAAAAGCTTCTGCATGGTTAAAGAAAACATTAATAAAATGAAAAAGGAACCAACTGTATGGGAAAATTTATTTCCCAATGATATCTCAGGCAAAGGTTTGATCTCCAAAATATATAAAGAACTCACACAAGTCCACTCTAGGAAGACCAAAATCCCAATTAAAAAATGGGAAAAGACCTGATCAGACACTTCTCCAAGGAGGACATGCAAAGGGTCCAGAGACATATGAAAAGATGCTAATTATGACAAACCATCAAAGAGATGCAAATTAAAACCACAGTGAGATGGTCAGAATGGCCATCATAAACAAAGCAACAAACAAGTGTTGGATAGGATGTGGAGAAAAGGGAACCCTAGTGCACTGTTGGTGGGACTGCAGACTGGTGCAGCTACTATGGAAAACAGTATGGAATTTCCTCAGAAAACTAAAAATGAAACTGCCTTTTCCCCCAGCAATTCCACTGCTAGGATTATATCCTAAGAGCCCTGAGACATCAATCCAAAAGAACCTATGCACCCCAATGTTCATAGCAGCACAATTTACAATAGCCAAGTGCTGGAAGGAACCTAAGTGTCCATCAGTAAATGAATGGATCAAAAACTATGGTACATTTACAAGATGGAACACTATGCAGTAGAAAGAAAGAGCTCCTGCCCTTTGAGATAGCATGGATGGATCTGGAGAGTGTTATACTATGTGAAATAAGCCAGGCAGTGAAAGACAAATACCATATGATCTCATCTATAAGTAAAACCTAATCAACAAAGCAAACAAATGAGCAAAATATAACCAGAGAGATGGACATTAAGAACAAACTGACAGTAATCAGAGGGGTGATGGGAGTGGATAATGGAGGGGGGGAAGCATGAAAGGTTTTCAGGAACAACTATAAAGGACATTAGACAAAACCAAGAAGCAGGGTGGGATCAGGGGAGGGAGGTGGGGATGCCTGGGTTGGGAGGGAGAGGTGGGGGAAAAGGAAGACAACTGTAGTTAAACAACAATAAAATTAAAAAGAAATGTAAAAAATATTTAAAAAACAAAATACAAGATCTGATAACTAACAATTAATAGGATTTATGAAAGAAAATCAGTATATATATATAAAAGAAAGAAAGACAAGGACCTACATCCAAGATTACTTTATCCTGCAAAGCTATCATTTAGAATGGAAAGGCAGATAAGGTACTTCCCAGATAAGGTCAAGTTAAAGGAGTTCGTCATCACCAAGTCTTTATTATATGAAATGTTAAAGAGACTTATCCAAGAAATAGAAGAAGATCAAAAGCTATGAACAGTAAGATGACAAGAAACTCAGAACAATGAACCCAACTGAATCTAAAAAACAAAAAGAAAGCCTGCGCAAACAACTAGAACAGGAACAGAATCACAGAAATGGAGATCACATGGAAGGTCATCAGTGAGGAGGAGAAGGGGGAGAATGTCAAGGAAAAGGTACAGGGAATAAGAAGCATAATTGGTAGGAATAAAATAGATAGGAGAAGGTTAAGAACAGTATAGGAAATAGAGAAGCCAAAGAACTTATATGTACAACCTATGGGCATGAACTAAGGTGAGGGGGGTGGATGCTGGAGGGTGGTAGTATGCAGGAAGGAGTGGGGATAAAGGGGATAAAAAATTGAGGCAAGTGTTATAGCATAAGCAATAAAATATACTTAAAACAAATAAAAATAATAAAGTAAAAAATGAAAAGAAAATGTCACATAACAGGGTCAATATACAGTGAAAACTAAGTATCTTTTGCATCTCTGACACCCAGTTCCCTTTCTTTGAGGCAGTGATGCCTGCCAGTTTTATGAGCCTTTCTAGAGGTATTTACACACACACACAGTTTTCTCCTACAAATAATAGCATATCATAGAGAGTGTTCTGCCTCTTATCTTTTTATCTTAACAGTCTTCATGCTATGTTATTGCATGTCAACATATCCAGATCTGCTTTCTTTTTTTAAACAATTTTATTTTTACTTTTAGAGAGATGGGAAGGGAGAGAAAGAGAGGGAAAGAAACATCAGTGTGTGGTTGCCTCTCATGCACCCCCTACTGGGGACCTGGCCCACAACCCACACATGTGCCCTGACTGGGAATCGAACCGGTGACTCTTTGCTTCTCAGCTTGGTGCTCAATCCATTGAGCCACACCAGCCAGACTTTTTTTGTTGTTGTTTTTAATAGCTGCCGAGGGTCCCCATTGCATGGATGTACTCTAACTTATGTGGTCAGTCCTTTTGAGTGAGCACTGAGATTACTTCTGTTCTCTGTTCCCCTGCCACCCTTGTGTATATTTCTCAGTATTCAAGTCCTCATACTCTGCATAAGTGAGGTTCCTTGGAGTGGGTGCTGGGTCAAAGGGCATGTGCACTTGTTAGTGGACAGATGTCGCCAAGCTACACTGCACAGAGTGTATTGTGTCCATTTGCATGCAACCTTACCAAACAATGTTTCGTTAAACTTCTGGTATTCATTAATCTAACATGTAAAGTTAGCAGCTTATTGCACTTGTATATGTCTTATCATAAGTGATAATGACCACCTTCTAATATGATTCCTTTCTAGTGAACTGTTTGCTTCTAATATTTGTCCATTTTTCCTATGGAAGTTTCCATTATGTTTCTTGGTGATTTGTAGGAAATCTTTATATATAAGGAAATTAATCTTTAGACTTTCACATCTCATCCCTTATTATTCCTTGTTCAGGGAAGGTGGCAGCTTTGCACAGTAATTTCTGTCCCATTGGGGGTTCAGGGTCCCAGTGAGGCAAAGCCCTAGGGTCAGAATCATTAAGCATTTCTCAGAAAGATCTCACTGGCCACTTGAGTTCTTCACTTAAGCCAGAGTGAGAAACTCTGGTGCTAAACCCTACCTCTGAGAATGTGGCCTTAGACCTGGCTCCCCAGCATTGGAGTGAGGAAGATTTCTGGAGACTAACACTCACAAATTGTCCTGTCTTGAGGCAAAGAAGCTGAGCTTTTGTGTTCTCTCCAGTCAGGCATGGTCCATCTCCTCTGTGATTCCTTCACTGAGGAACCTGTCCCCAAACCCAGCTGTGTCCTTCAAGGTACATTTCAAAGGCCCTGCTCTATGCTCTGCTTCATAGTCCTCTATGTACTGGAGGCTTTCAGCAAGACTTGAAGGAGGTGGGAGTGACCTAGGAAAGTAAAAACAGGCAAATGCTGGCAAGATAGGGTCCTCTCCAGGGCTGTCTATGGCTCTTCATGGCCCAGACTCATCATTTTCTACCATCTGCACCAAGATGCCTTAGGTCTGTTATCAGAGCTGGGGACCCAGGACTGAGAGTCTATATTCCAGTGGGAGAGGTAATCAATACATGAAATAGAAGTTTGATAGCAAGTCAGAAAGTGGTATGTGCTTTGTAGGAAACCACAGCAGGTAAGAGGAACTGTGGATGGGGAACTGGTGTCAGTGAAAAACCTAGTGAGCAGAGACCTCTGGATGGAGGCCATGGAGGTATGGCAGGGACAAAGGCCCTAGGATGGGAGTGCAAGGATGAGCACAGGGGTTGGTGAGTAGACGGAGAAGGGTAAGTGAGGGGAGAAAAGTGTGTGGGGAAGAGAGAGGGAGCCAAAGGTCAGTCAGATTCTGTGGGGGCCTTGGCTTTGCACAGTCCAGTCAGATAACTACATCTAGATGAATGCTGTTATCTCACACACAAAATGGGGAGAGGATAATGAGAGCTGCTTTAAACACATTCTTCTTTTGGCATGAGATTCCAGGAAGTCCTATTTCAGAGATGCTCTGGATTCTGGTTTTTTTTTGTTGTTGTTGTTGTTTTTTTTTACTGCGGACTGGTGCTTCAGACACCAAGGTGTTGTTCAGTTCTCCCCATCTCTTCCCTGCCCCCTCCTCCTGTTCAGTTTTGTCTGCAAGCCTCAGCCACCTGAACAGGCTGATACAAGGCTGGCTCTCCATTTGTCAGACCACAGAGAGCTCCTGGCCTTTTATCCATCTTCTCCATGTAGCTAGCACCACTCTTTTTTTTTTTTTTTTGAGAAAAAGCAATTTATTTTCTAATTACAAAAGGAGATGGGTTTGGACAATGGAAAGACAGCTCAGAGCTCAGTCAGAGAGGTCATCTGCGGAACTTTCTTTCCTCTCACTGACAGAGAGGGGTGAAAGGAGCAGAAGAAGCTCAAGGGGTATTTAGAGCCTCCAATGAGTAGGCAGGAGACCTTGGTTCTATTCCTCGTCCTGTCACTTGTTTGAGGACTTGGGGCCTGCTTGGGAGCTCAGTTAACTGTCTGTGAGATAGGGTGCCAGGTCTTTGACTCCAGGGTCCTTCCAGCTAGGATAATCTTTAATTCTGGGGACTTATTCTGGAAATAATTTAATTATTCCTGAAGATTTCTGTTTTTGTTATATTTTTTCCATTATTATTTAATCCCCTTATACTTTCTCCCCCAGGCATCACCACACTGTTGTCCATGAGTCATTTTTTCTTTTTGCTCAATCCCTCCACTCCCTAATCTCTCCCCACCCTTACCTGTCATCCTGTTCTCCATTTATGATTCTGTCTCTGTTTTTTTTGTTAGTTAATTAGATTCTACATCTGAGTGAAATCATATGGTATTTGTCTTTCTCTGACTGGCTTATTTCACATAGCATAATGTTCTCCAGGTTCATCAATGCTGTCACAAAGGATAAAGTTTCTTTATTATACAGCAGAGTAGTAGTCTATTGTGTAAATGTCCCATAGTTGTTTTATCTGCCCATCTATTGATGGGTACCTGGCTACTTCCATATCTTGGCAATTGTAAATAATGCTGCAATGAACATAGGGGTGCTTATGAATTCTTTCGAATTAGTGTTTTTGGTTTCTTTGGATATATTCCCAGAAGTGGGATAGATGGGTCGAAAGGTAGATCTATTTTTAATTTTTTGAGATAGCTCCATACTGTTTCCTGCAGTGGTTGCACCATTCTGCATTCCTAACAGTGCAAAGAGATTCCCTTTTCTCGGCATCCTTGCCAACACTTGTTGTTTGTTGATTTATTGATGATAATTGTTCTGGTAAGACTGAGGTGATACCTCATTGTGGTTTTAATTTACATTCCTCTGATGATTAGTGACAATTAACATCTTTTCTTTTTTATTTTATTTTATTGATTATGCTATTACAGCTGTCCCATTTTCCTTCACTCCCCTCCACCCTGCCCACCCCCTCCCACCCACATTCCCCCCTTCAGTTCATGTCCATGTGTCATAAATTCTTTAGCTTCCACATTTCCCATACTATTCTTACCCTTCCCCTATCCATTTTCTACCTATTGTCTATGCTACTTACTCTCTATATCTTTTCCCCCTCTCTCCTCTTCCCACTCCCCTGTTGCTAACCCTCCATGTGATCTCCATTTCTGTGGTTCTGTTCCTGTTCTACTTGTTTGCTTAGTTTGCTTTTGTTTTAGGTATGATTGTTACTAACTGTGAGTTTGATGTCTTTTTTTACTGTTCATATTTTTAGTCTTCTTTTTCTTAGGTAAGTCCCTTTAACATTTCATATAACAAGGACTTGGTAATGATGAACTCCTTTAACTTGGCCTTATCTGAGAAGCACTTTATCTCCCCTTCCATTCTAAATGGAAGTTTTGCTGGATAGAGCAATCTGGGATGTAGGTCCTTGCCTTTCAGGACTTGGAATACTTCTTTCCAGCCCCTTCTTGCCTTCAAGGTCTCCTTTGAGAAGTCAGCTGACAGTCTGATGGGAACTCCTTTGTAGGTAACTGTCCCCTTATCTCTTCCTGCTTCCAGAATTCTCTCCTTCATTTTTACCTTGGCTAATGTAATTATGATGTGCCTTGGCGTGTTCCTCCTTGGGTCCAACCTCTTTGGGACTCTCTGAGCTTCCTGGACTTCCTGGAAGTCTATTTCCCTTGCCAGATTAGGGAAGTTCTCCTTTATTATTTGTTCAAATAACTTTTCCACTTGTTGTTTATCCTCTCCCCCTTCCGGTACCCCTATAATTCGGATGTTGGAATGTTTAAAGGTGTCCTGGAGGTCCCTAAGCCTCTCCTCATTTTTTTGAATTCTTGTTTCTTCATTCTATTCTGTTTGGTTGTTCCTTTCTTCCTTCTGGTCCACTCCATTGGTTTGAGTCCCAGTTTTCTTCCCATCACTATTGGTTCCCTGTGCATTTTCCTTCATTTCTCTTATCGTAGCCTGCATTTGTTCATCTAATTTATGACCACATTCAACCAATTCTGTGAACATCCTGATCACCAGCGTTTTGAACTGTGCATCTGATAGATTGGGTATCCCTGGGTCACTTTAAAAAATTGGCTTTGGGGCTTTTAATTCTGTTTGAGCCATTTTTTCTTATTTTTTATTTTCCTTTGGTCTGGTCGCTCCTGTTACGTATGGGCAGCAGAGCCTTAGGTGCTCACCAGGGTAGGGCACCCCAGTCACTGGGTTGTGACGTTGTATGTGGGGGCGGGGTCTGAGAGGGAACAAAGGCGCCTGCTCTGCTCTCTCCAGGACTTCAATCCCCTCTGTCACTTCCCTCAAGTAAATTGGGCCCTTCTGGTGCTGGCTCCCAGGCGGGTGGGCTTGTGTACTTTCTCGGACTCTGTGGGTTTCCCTGAGGAGTCTCCTGTGAGGCTGAGAGAATCTCCTGGCCTCAGCCCCCACAGATGTTTTCAGTTGGTGCTCTTAGGCTTTGTTTCCCGGCACTGGGTCCCAGGGCTGCACGGTGTGTGTTGCTGCCCGTTTTCACTTAGTTTGTGCACAAATGTGTGGCTGCAACCAGACAGCTGCCTCTTGCGCCTCACTGGGTCTGCTCATTGCTTCCTGTGCCCAGGGTCTGCCATCAGTCCACCAACTGCCATCTGTGCCCTCCGTGCCTGCCAGGCACTGCTTTTTCCTGCCCAGACCCCTCCACCCGTCTCGGTAGGTCTCCAACTCCGCCCTTCCTTACTGGTCTGGATGTATGGTAGTCAGACTTCCGTTCAGTTCATCTCTCTCTGTTCTGGTTGTTTTTTGTTTCTCAATTTTTGTTGTCCTTGGTTTTGGTTGCGCGAGGAGGCACAGTGTGACCACCTATGCCTCCATCTTGGCTGGATTCCCCCAGTTAACATCTTTTCATATGTATATTAGGCATCTGTATGTCCTCTTTGGAGAAGTGTCTATTCACGTCCTTTGCTCATTTTTTAAATTGGATTGTTTGTTTTTTTGGTGTTGAATTTTGTAAGTTCTTCATAAATTTTGGGTATTAACCATTTATCAGATGTATTAGTGAATATATTCTCCCATTTTGTGTGTTGTCTTTTTATTTTGTTGATGATTTCCCTTACTTTGCAATTTTTCTTTTATTTTGATGTAATCTCATTTGTGTATTTATTTATTTTTTGTTTCCTTTGCCTGGGAGATATATCAGATAAAATATTTCTATCAGCAATATCAGAGATTTTATTGCCTATGTTTTCTTCTAGGATTTTTATGGTTTTGGGTCTAATATTTAAATATTTAATCCATTTTGAATTTACTCTTGTGTGTAGCATAATAAGGGGGTCTAGTTTCATTTTTCTGCATGTACCTGTCCTATTTTCTCCACCCCAATTGTTGAATAAACTATATTTAGTTCATTGTATGTGTTTGCTTCCTCTGTTGAATATTAATTGACTATAAAGGTATGGGTTTATTTCTAGGCTCTCTATTCTGTCCCATTGATCTATGTGTCTGTTTTTATGCAGGTACCATGCTCTTTTCATTACTATGGCTTACAGTATAGTTTGATATTAGGTAGTGTGATTCCTGCAACTTCGTTCTTCTTTCTCAGGATCACTATTGTTGTGCAGGGCTCTTTGTGGTTCTATACAAATTTTTGAAATATTTCTTTTAGTTCTGTGGAACACGTCAGTGGAGTCTTTATAGGAATTGGGATAAATCTCTAGATTGCTTTGGGAAGCATGGACATTTTAATGATGTTAATTCTTCCTATCAATGAACATGGTATGCACTTCCACTTATTTGTATCTTCTTCAATTTCTTTCTTCAGTGTCTTATAATTTTCTGAGTACAGGTCTTTTACATCCTTGGTTAGATTTGTTCTCAGGTATTTCATTCTTTTTGAAGCAATTGTGAATGAAATTGTTTTCTTAATTTTCCTTTCTGATAGTTCATTACTGGCATATAAAATGCAACTGATTGCTGAATATTAATTTTATATCCCGATCCTTCTTCACTGAATTTAGTTATCAGTTCTAGTAATTTCTTGGTGGAATCTTTGGAGTTTTCTATGTACAGTATCATGTCATCGGCAAATAACGACAGTTGTACTTCTTCCTTTCTGATTTGGATGCCATTTATTTCTTCTTCTTGTCTGATTGCTATGGCTAGAACTTCCTGCATTATGTTGAATAAGAAAGGTGAAAGTGGACAGCCCTGTCTTGTTGCCAATCTTAAGGGGAATGCTTGTAGTTTTTGCCTGTTGAGTATGATTCTGGCAATTATGTTTATGTATGTTCCCTCTATTCCCACTTTCCTGAGAGGTTTTTTTTTTTATTATAAATAGGTGCTGGATTTTATCAAATGCTTTTTTTTTTTTTTTTGCAAATTTCTCTCTTGTTATTCCTTTACTACAAAGACACCCTCTCTCTAGTTTCTCATTGTGAGAGAGTAAGAATAGCCACAAAGTTGTCAGGCAGAATTCAATAAGCCATTACATTTGAGGTCTCAATCTCCTCATCTGTGGAATGGAATGTACAAAACTTGCCCTAAGTGGTGCTGGGTGGGCGTTTGCTGTACTACAGAGGCCAGCCTGGCACACAGAGAGGTATTCAGGGAGGGCAAATGCAGTTTCTTACATCCCCAAATTGCTGGGGATTCTATGGAGAGCCTTGGGGACATAATCATCATTTTCTTTCAACTTAACTTTGTTTTCTTTTGTGTGCTCTTGGTATTAAACTTTCCCTATTCTCTCCATACTTCCTCCAGTTGCACCTCTGTTTGGCACTCTTAAAAAGGTGCATGTTCAGTTTGAATTAGATATGGGAAGATACAGGTGAATGACCAGTCAGAGATGGTTGAAGTCTTAGTCTTGCTCCTTGAGGAGATTCTCTTAGCCCAGAGGTCTGGCCCAAAGGGCACAGAATGGGGCTCCAACAAGCTGGGGTCTGTTTCTATTTGTGCTGAATGGGGGATATGTGTGAAAGTGTTAGGATGATGACCACATGATATGAGCAGGGTGGTGGGAAAAATGAACTGTGGGACCTGGCCAGAAATATCAGCTCTGGCAGAACTCTTTGGTCTGATGTGCCTTGACTTCAATTGATCCTGCTAGGGTCACTTTCCCACCCCTGAGCCAACCACTGTGGCCAGAGGAATGTGGAACACCCATTGGTTCGTGTCAGTGTCACTCAGTGCTGCTTCAGTGGGCAGTGGGAGGCTGGGGTTGGAAGATGTGGTGGGTACCTGCATACATCCCTCCCACTCTGTGCTCCTTCCTTCTCCACACCACTCATATGGTTCATTTCAGGCACTGTAGCTCTGATCTGTATTGCCCTCTGACCTAGGCTCCTGTGTACCCCTTTCTGACTCTTTGGATCCCTGCTCCCCAGCTCTTGTCACAACAAGTCCTTTCTGTATTAAGCACTAAACAAATTTGGTCAGGTCTGGATTGAGTGTCTAGCTCTCCCATTGGCAAGAGACAGAAGCCCAACTCAAACTGGTTTAAGAAAAAAAAATCCTATGGATGGATTAGGCACTGAAGCATCAAGGGACTCAAAGTCTTTAAGTCCCCATACAGCTTCATTTTTTTTTTTTTTACCTCTTCTTTCCTCTGGGTTTACATTCATTTATCCCTACCAGTAACAAAGATGGCCACTATGGTGAACTCAGGACACACTACACAGATCCCACTTCATCTGCTGGAAGGGCTGTCAGCAGACATTTCTCAGCTCCCCCAGCTCCCTTACCCAAGGTCACACCTTTCTCTTGGTGACTCAGACCCAATGGCTGATGGATGTGGGGATGAAAAGGCTTGGCCATCTCAGCCCTCAGAACATTCGTGATGGGGCCATTCTAGTTCCAGAGGTTATCATGGGGCAGCTGAATCTGTTGCTTCTCCCTCTGCCCATCCTGCTACCTTTCTACCTTCCACAGGATGGATTCCCCAGGGCCCATTTAATGAAAGTCCTACTCTCTAAAATCTGTTCCAGTTTACTTCCTGGGGAAACCAAACTTCGACAAAGACCGACTATCTCTTTGTCAATGTCTTACCACTTTAGTGACCCATAGAGAAGAAAAGGACCTGCCTGTTGCCCAAAAGTGTGCAAAATCTCAAGTCTGAATGCCTCTGATTGGTTCTGCCTGAGTCACATGATCACCTTCCCCAACAATTATGATGACTGGGGAGATGCAGCACTCTCATTGGCCAGGCCCAGGTCATCTGGTCAACTTACAGCCTGGGTTATCAGGCTCCATCTGAGGCTTGGGACTTTGAGGGGGGCATATGCTTCCACAAGGGGGAAACTGGGGCTATTTCCACAAGGAGGAAATGAATGCTGACAGACCCATAGTTGTCCAGCATAAGCTCTGCCTTCAGAGAGCTCAGACTGAGGGTGGAAACAGCAGTACACCAGCAATGCAGGGTCCCCCAGGACTGGAGGGAAATGTTCCTTTCTGGCCCCTAACAAGGTAACTTGTTTCTTGACTTTTGCCTTCAGTGCTCTTCCCTTGGTGGTGTTGGGGGGATGTTTTATGCAGGGTGTGAGCACAGCCAAAGATTTTGCCATGGCCAGCCTATCCTGAAGTGGCTGCCACATGACCAGATGCGGCGTGGCCCATCTGGACCACAGGCAGAAATTCCCTACCATCCATCAAGAGATACCAAAGACACTCCTGGAAGCAGCAGGTTTTTACAATTAGTCACTAGGATGACACACATGAAATCAAAGTTGACACTTCAAATGGGTCAGTCAATAGCTCCATTTTCTTTCTTCTATATGGTGGGAGAAGGAAAGAAAATTCATGAGACCTTTTTTTTCTCATCTAACAGACACAAGAAAGGCCAAGGAAATTTTCTTCTCAGTCGCTCTTTGAATGGGCAGGTTTTCCTCTTTCCATTTCCCCTCAGAAATGGTTTGGGAAACACTCATGGAGACAGCTAGAGTCCTGGCTTGAGTGCCCATGCTCCCCAGGCACACAGCAAGGGCCATGGTGGGAGTGGAGAGGCCTGTCTGCACCTCTGCCTTTAAAGCAGACAATGCCTTTTCTCTGCCAGGGAAGGTCCCCATGACACCTTAGCCTAATGTCAGGCAGTTCTTCCCTAGGCTCCTCACTCTGCTCCTCCATGGTCAGGCCATGTCCCTCACCCCAGACTTGCTTTCTCATCTCTCCCTTTCTCTCTCTCAGTGGAGGCTCAAGGCCTGAGACAATATCCTTGGAGATAGGACATTAGCCTGCCTCTTCCCCTACAGCCAAACAATCTTGGTTGTATGGACAGTTGGCCACTCTGCTCTTTCCCATACCTCTTTTGAACTCTGATCCTAAAGTTCCCTCATCCCTAACCATTTCACCAGATATCCTGGAGGCACTGCAAACCCAGCAGGCCCCTGCATCCTCTCCATACCTGTTCCTCCTCTATGCTATCACCTTAGGGAAGGCCCCAGCTTCTGCCTGGTCTCGGGACTAATAATCTGGATATCATTTTGGACCACTCTCTTTGCCTCCACATGCTATCACATGGTTCCCATTCCCTCACCTCCTCCTGTGTCTACGACTGCCCCTTGCTTCATGTCTATATCTTCCATCAGAACCACAGCCATGGCTCCTGATTGCTCTGCAGCCTTTGGTCTCTCCAGATCCCTGTCCCATATCCAGCTACCAGTTGAGCCACCAAAACATGCTGAAAGTCCTATTAGTGACCATGCTGCCCCCTACTGAAGACTACCATCTCAAGACCTCAGGCCTTTGCATGTATTGTTTACTCCTCTGGCAATTCCAGCTCCTACAGCATCCTATACTGGCCTCTCCAGGAAAGCTGAGCTTCTAGGGTATGGCCTGGGCTCCATTTCTCCCCACAGCAGCCTGACAGAACCTGCAAAGCTGGGACTCCATATACTTTCGTTGACTAGCAGTAGAATGGAGGCTCTTCCCAGCTTCCTCACGTTTGCTGTTGAGTGATTTTTACCCCTAGGGTCCAGCCTCATCCACCTCCAAGGGCCTAGCCTGAAGGCAGCAGGGGTGGGGTGGAGAGGCTCTGGCCCCTAAGAGGCCTGGGACTCCTGTGGCAGGCTGGGCTTCTCTGCAGCAGAGAAGCAGGTCCTCAGTCTCCCTACCCTGGGGTGGCAGCTGGACAGCACTGATTCCTTGTCCCATTCTGTTCCCTCTCCAACTCCTCCCCCCCATCTAATTAACACCTCAAGCACCAGCTGCTTCTTTGCTCTATCTCCATCTCCAGCATTTTTTTTTCATGTCCAATCCGCTGAGGAGCTTTCCCGAAGGCTTTGAAGTCTTGGGGCACACGAATAAAGATGTCACCCTGGCATGTGCAGTGCTTCTTAATGAGGATGGTTTGATGTGGAAGCTGTGGGCCCAGAGGGAAGCAGCTCCCATCTAACTGCCCCACTAACCTTCCCTGCCATTTTCTGTAGAAAGTGGCCATGCCTGTTTGCAGCAGGCAAATGCAGGGGAAGAGCCCATGTTTGAAACACAGCAGGCTAAGGGGGGTCTGGGCTTGGTAGGTCCCAAGAGGAAGGCGAGGTTGATAACTTGCCTACTGTTGCTCCCTTTTCCATGCCCAGGAAACCAAATCCAGAGTTCCAGATCAGACAGAGAATTGATTGAAGAGGGAGTACAGGTCAGTTAAAAGTACAGAAAAGAGTACTTTGAGGGCAGGGAGGGGGGAGATGGAGAGTGGGGTAGTGAGGCTGGATGGAGATGATACCTAGAAGGGACCAGGAAGGAGACAGTGCCTGGGGGTACAACTAAGGAGAAGATGGAGTCTGGAGGGTGGAACCAGAGAGGAGAAGGAGCCTGGAAAGCTGGGGGAGGACAGGGGGTGGATAGAAAGGAGATAGAGCCTGGGGGAGGGGAGGGAGACTGGGTTGAGGCAGAAGAGGGGAGTGCTTCTGAAGAGTGGCCCCTGGGTTCTAAACACAACCTGGGTAGCCAGCTCTAGAAAATGCCCCACCTCCCTCATCTGAAAACAAGATGTTCTAAAGCAGTGGGTGAGATGTGCACAGACTCAGGGCAGGCTTGCTGGGAAGAATCCGGGCTCTGCCACCTGGGTGAGATTCTGACTTTTCTGTGCCTTAGTTTCTTTATCTGGAAGATGGGCTGATATTAGTCTCTATCTGATAGATGTTGTGAGGACTAATGAGCTAATTTGTGTAAACAACTAGACATAGAACAATTATAACCCAGTTTTGGTTAAATATATAGCTTGGAGTTTAGGCCTCCTTGGGGCCCCTGAACATTCCCATCTTCCTTTCTTAGTTTACCTGTCACCCACTCATTGTCTTTGCTCCTGGTTTGGGCTCTGTCAGCTCCATCCTAAACTTTAGTGTCATGGTCTGCAAGGAGCTCCTTAGTGGTCCTGGTGAACTCAGACCCTGAGACATTATCTACCTGCATTTGACTTCAAGAGTCTGCCCCTGGGCAGTCCTTGCCACCTGGGACTCCTGATTATTTCTTCCAGCATAGAGCTATTAGCCAGCATGTTTTGAGCATTTATTGGACCCTTTGTATGGGTGAGCTCAATTCCCCTCCAAGAAAACCAGAAGGTAGATATTGTTATCACTATCATTTTTCAGGTATTGAAAAGGAGGCACAGAGAGGCTAAGGAAGTTGCCCAGAGTCACAGGGCAACCGGTAGGGACTGAGTCAGGTTTCATTCTGTGATCAACTAGGGTATTAGTCAAGCTTTTCATTTTCAGTCCCCTCATATGGTGGGCCTGTCTTTAGGCCCAGATGACCTTGTGGATGTGCACACTCCAGTCTTGGGGTATTCTCAATATAGGGTGATATAGATTGTCCAACCTTTACCCATGTGGGGTCTTACAGGGCCAGCAGAGCTCAGAATGAAGTGTTACTCCCTCCAGCAATCCAGTGAGAATCACTAGCAATCTTGGGTCCTAAAGGAAGATCATGTGTTTAGATCAACATGGAACCAAGAGGGCAGAGTCTGTTGGATGGGGCTGAAAGAGCCCCCAGCATGGGTAGTACAGAGATCTAGAGCTGGAGACAGGCCTGGCAGTAGGACAGTGACCTGTGTCCTTGCAAACATGGGGTATAGGTAGGTCTTTGCCAGACCTTGGTGCTTAAACCTTCCCCTGTCCCCTGACATTCTGATCCACCCTGCTTTTATCAGGCACTTATCTTTAGCCTCACATGAATATCTCTTAGGGATATATTACTGTACTTAGATCTACTGAGAAAACAAAGACTAAAGAGGTTAGGTGGTTGAGGCTGTACAGCATTGATATCTTTCTTTTCCTTGTCTTAGCTCCATTTCCGTACTGGTGCTACCTGGGCCTACCTTTCAAATAAGTGACTTGCCTTGGAAACTTTCTCAGGATCAGCCCCACCCAAGACACCTAGCATGTGTCTCAGACAATCAAGAGAGATACTGTCTGTGTCTTTGTGAAGACAGCTGATGTTGCAGTGGCAATCTGACATTGACTTAACAGTATGCTAAATCTTTTGTCTCAGAGGATCTGGCACTAGGTGGCTCTTGATCACCTTCTTCCATCCTGGCTGGGCCTAAGTTTAGACACTTCAAAACTTAGATTGCAACCTATGTGGTAGCACTTTAGGAATATTTATTAAGCACCTGTTGTATGTTGGGACAGCATCTCCCTCCAATTGGCAGGGACTGACTAAGGAGTGGTAACTATTGTAATGGCCACAGAAACATGGGAGTCAGTGGGGTAACCCTTGGGGAGGGGCTGAGGCCTGCAGGGGTCCTGGGTCTACTGGCGTCCTCTACTTACTGCCAGATGAGTACTGTGGTGCCAATTCTAGTAGGTTGAGGCAGGCTGAGGCCCTATAAGCTACTGGACTCAGGGAAAAGCTAAGAAGATTAGAGCCCAAGAAACAGTGCAGAGGGCAGCATAGTGCTCTCTTCTCTGCAGAAGCTTTGGCAGGCTGTTTCCCCTGCCACCCCCAGTAATGGGATTTTAGCTTAGACCCACTCAGGTGGAGTTATCCCTCAGAAATATCTGCTCCATGCCTTCCTATTTTGGAGAAATATACCTTAGCCCTGCTGGATCAGTTCACGTTCTTGTCAGGCACCTCTGTGGCTCCAGGCAAATGCAGAATGGAGCCTGTAGCTCTGAGATGCCAGGCTATGGCTCTGCTGACTTTTGGGCCTTCTGTATCACCTCTCTCAGATCCAGCAAACTCTATGGAACCTCCAGGCCTTTGCCTGGGCCATTTCCTCTCCTGTCACACCCTCCCCCATTCTTCCAGGCTAACCTCATAATCTTATAGCACTGAGCACAGAATCTTCGGCTGTTTATTAGGGCTTCCCTGATTCAGGCTATGCCCATCCACCCCACCTCAGGCTCTTCTTTCTCCCTGCTTTATGCCCCCAATATAGAATCACTGTCATTTCCACATGCATGCCCCGTGTTCTGTGGTCCTGCCTTGGCACATAATTTGGCTCTTCAGGGAGCTGGACTCACTAACACAGAAACCACTTCAGTGATTCCAGTCAGAGGAATGCCTTCTGTTATTAAACTCTGCATCAACTGACACCCGCACCCCAAAGCTGACCCCTGAATGCTAGACAGAGATACACTCTCTCCACAAGCGAAGGCTACTCATAGGAGCTAATCCTCCCAGGCAGCTCAAGAATGGTCCTGCTTTTTTTTTTTTGAAAAAATGCTCACCTGAGGATAGGTTTATTGCTTTTGGAGAGAGTAGCGGGAGAGAGATAGAGATACAGATACAGATACAGATAGAGATAGAGAAACAAAGAAAGGTCATTGTGTGAGAGAAACATCAATCAGTTGCCCCGTATTGAACCTGTAATCTAGGTATATGCTCTGGGAATCGAACCTTCAACCTTTTGGTGTATGGGACAGTGCTCCAACCAACTGAGCCACAGGCCAGGCCATGACTCTGAATTTTGATGGATACACAGGGTTAGGTGAAAAGGAAAAGTATACACCCCGCACTTTGGACTCTCACCCACCCAGGCTTGGGGGCTGGAAATAAGCTGAGGGCAGGTCAGAGCAGGGGAGATGATCCGCAGAGGGCCCCCAGCTGAGTTTAAAAGGGTGGGCAGTTAGGGTGGGGATAGGATAAAGTACAGGGAGGGGCTTATGATGGCAAATTGAACTAAAGTTCAAAGAAAGACCGATTCTAAGAGAAAAACATGGGATGACTTAAAATGGTGGGACTACTTTTGTAAAGGCAGAAGAAAAACAACCAAGCCAAACCAAAACCCCAAACAACAACAACAACAACAACGAACAAAACAATTACCCACACACAGACGCTGTGGGAGGCAGATTAACATTTGAGAAGAGGGACTCCAGGCAGACCATACAGGATCGAATCCTGGGCCTTGCCACTTTTTCAGTGTGTGAGAGTTTAGAGAATCCTTTGTATATTTTGTATAAAATTCTTTAAAAATTTCCAGTTACATTTGATGTACTATGTTATATTTTGGGTGTACAACATAGTGATTAGACATTTATATAACCTATTAAGTGACTACCCCAATAAGTCTAGTGCCCATCAGACACCATACATAGTTACTACAATATTGTTGACTATATTCTCTATGCTGTACTTTATATCCCTATGACTATTTTTATAAGTGGCAATTTGTAATTCTTAATCCCTTTCACTTTTTCACCCATCTCCTCAACCCCTTTCCCACCTGGCAACCATCAATTTGTTCTCTGTATCTATGAGTTTGTTTCTGTTTTGTTTGTTAATTTATTTTGATTTATTAGATTTCACACATATGTGAAAATGTATTTATGTTTCTCTGTCTGACTTATTTCACTCAGCATAATACTTTCTAGGTCCATACATGTTGTCACAAATGGCAAGACTTTATTCTTTCTTATGGCTAAGTAATATTCCATTGTATGTATGTATTAACTCTTCTTTATCTGATTGTCTGTCTGTAACAGGGTGCAGAGCAAACCCCCACAATCTTTGACTGGGGGTAGAGAAGAGTGGATGGTATGACATTTAAGATACATTGCATAACAACGGCAAGTTAATAGCCATCCCCTCCTGAAGGGAAGAGGGTTGCTGCCCAGGGTGAATTGTATACATGACTGTGAAAATGTTCAGTGACTCATGACATAGCTGGTGATGGGGGAAGCTCCTACTTCACCTGCAGGAGAAGATGAGGTGATGCCCACCCCAGATGACTATGAGTCACTGAGAACTTTTGCCCTGACCAAAGATGGCAGCCAAAAAAGGTAAAAGATACGAGAGGGTTGGCAAAAATGGCAGACACTAACACACCATAAGAAGGGCTAGATATGAGGTCACACAAGAAGTTCCAGGCTGAACATTTGAATTAAGGCAGGCTGAAAAAGAAGAGGTCTGCCAGGATGTCTGAAAGTCAGAAGAGAGAGGGAGCACCATGACATCTGCAGTAAAAGAGGAGACAGAGTCATGAGGTCTGGAGTGAGAGGTGGTCTGATTGGAGAAGACAGTGTCAGAGCTAATGGAGCTGTGGGGACCTGCCTACCCACCCAAAAATGTGATAGAGACTTGGAGCTAAACTGTGACTGGGGATGCTGAGCTACAGACTTCTGCTTCTCTGAAGGACATATGGAGAAGTTGCTCTCTTGAAACATGTGCCTCCCTGGACTCCACCATGATCCAGTGTAACATGGCACATGTTTTCCCGAACCATTACATGGAGGCTGACAACAGTGCACTCCAGATCCTGAAGACCTGCTGTGAGAGTATGGTGGTTCTGAAACCCACAAGTACACATTCTAGAGGATGGAGATCTGTTTATGTGACTGAAAGATGGACAGATAAGGATATAGGGAACTTCTGGGAATGGTTTTGGCTTGTAGCCTTTTGGGAAGCAAGGGAGGCTCTGGGTTTTCTGGAAAGGAAGGTTCTGAACAGGAGTGCTCTCAGCACCCCCAAGGTTGGTACCCTGTTAATAAAAACCTGTTTCCTTCAACAACTAATTGTTGGGTCATATGTAAAGCCACCAGGTGGCTGAGCACTGGTTTGCTTGGTAAGATATCAATGGACACTTAGGTTGCTTTCATATCTTGGCTACTGTAAATCCACATAGGGGTACATGTATCTTCTTGAATTAGTGTTTTGGATTTCTTCAGTTATATATCCAGATGTGGAATTGGTTCATATGGTAATTTTATTTTTCATTTTTGGATGAACTTCAGTACTATTTTCCATAGTGGCTGCACCAATTTACAATCCCACCAACAATGCATAAGGGTTCCCTTTACTCCACATTCTCACCAACACTTGTTATTTTTTGATTTATCAGTGATAGCCATTCCTACAGATGTGAGGTGATATCTTGTGGTTTTAATTTTTAGTTCCCTGATGATTAGTGATGGTAACATCTTTTCATATGTCTATTGCTGGTCTTGCCACTTCTTTGCTATGTGACCTTGGGTAAGTCATCTACCTTCTCTGTACTATGTTTTCCTTAAAACTACAAAATGAAAATAATAGTAAAAAAAATAAACCACATCTATGCATGCCCATAACAGTGGATATTTATAGTTTGGGCAACAATGTTGCAAATTAATACATATCACATACCATTCATTAAAAAACATAAAATGATAACACACTTTCTATAGGGACATATATACACATGTAAATTAATAATTAATTAAATATATATGTTAATTAACAGAAACATGTCTGGAAGGACATGATGTGCTGGTATTTGTGATGGTATGTGGGAGGTGAAGACAATGCTGGTAGTGAGGCTTGGGGGAGAGGTTTGAAATGGGGAATGGTAGGCATGAGGGACTTTCCCTTATCTGCAGTGTTCAAAAGGAGAGTGTAATTACTTGCATAATGACAACTGAATTTATTTTAAAAATGATAATGACTATTGGAGAAGGGGTATGAAATTATGTTTCTGCCTGGAGTAGGTGGGGGTCCAGGGTGGAGATGGGGTGTGGAGCAGGGAATGCACCAGGATCTCTGTGAAGAAATGTCTAAGTTTAAAGAAACATTTCTGTGTTACAGAAAAATGTGGTATTTGGGAATAAAAGGAAATTATTTTTCTTGTAATAGAAACTACAAGAAGTAAAGATAAACAGATCCCCAGGCACTGGGGCTTGGATTTCAAAAGACAGACACACCCACTGGAGACCAGATGCCAGCTTTGTCTTGGCATGCAGCATGTCACTCTGATCCTCGTGCCACCTCTTTGGAGTGGGCTCACCTCCCTTTGTACTGAAGATGCTGTAGTGTTGAGGGGCAGTGAGTTGTTTAGGTCACACAACTGGAGCAAGAAGCAGATAGGGCAGGGACCTAGATCCAGGCTATTCAACCTCTGGTCTCTGCTTTATGTTTCTGCTATACTACAGTCCCTCTAGAGGGAAAGGTCAGCAGCCTGGATGTTAGGCAATATGAGTCTGTGACCATCTCTGCCACTAGTCTCCTTTTCTTATTACTCTCAGTAACAAGCAGGCCTCCACTTCACTGAACATTTTTGTGTGCAGAGAATCCTATGAGCTGCATCTCATAAATTTTGCAGTAACACCAGGAGGCAGGCCATGGTAGATTGATTACAAAAGTGGATCCAATTCTTTATCCTTCAGTGTATCCATACCCTTTGGGATGTGATGCAACCCTTCCCATCAAGTGCTAGAGCTGGTGCTCATCACCTCCACCACCTGCCTCTGGGCTGGCCTGGGGCCTGCTTTGGTCAGTAAAATGTAGCAGAAATGACAGTGTTCTGGCTCCCAGGTTAAGTCTCAAGAGGCCCTGTACATTTCCACTGTGGCTCTAGAAACTGCTTGGTTGCCTTGTGAATAAGCCTCAGCTAGCCAGCTGGAGGATGGGAGACATGTGGTCACTCATATCACCCACTGCCACAGTTGACAACCATGTCACAAGGCATGTGAGTGAGTCACAGGTCAAGACAGGCTACCAGTTAACCACAGAAGCATGAGCAATATAGTAAGTCCTCACTTAACATCATTGATAGATTCTACAAATTTAAGTGAAACGATATATAATAAAACCAATTTTACTGTAAGCAAAATGACATCACATCAACAATATAATGAAACTACATTGAATGGAAGGACAGTCTTGGAGGACCTGCTATAAATTGTTTTTTACTTTTATTTTTAAAAATTTTTAAATTTTTTATTACTAATGTTTGAATACAGCATTTCCCACCAGCACTTTACCCCATCCTACCCACCCCCACCCTCAATACTACACCCCCCTTTGGCTTTGTCCATAGGTCCTTTGTACATGTTCATTTACAACCCTTTCTCTTCTTTCCCAAGATATTTCCTTCCCTTCTCCCATCTGCTTACTGTCAGTTTGTTCTTAATTTTGATGTCTCTGGTTATATTTTACTTGCTTGTTTGTTTTGTTAGTTAGGTTCCACTTATAGGTGAGATCATATGTTATTTGTCTCTCACTGCGTGGCTTAATTCACTTAGCATAATGTTCTCCAGTTTCGTCCATGCTGTTGTGAAGGGTAGGAGCCTCTTTTTTCTATCTACTGTGTAGTGTCCCATTGTGTAAATGTCCCATATATTTTTGAATCACTCATTTACTGATGGGTACCTAGGCTGCTTCCAGCACTTGGATATTGTCAATTGTGCTGCTATGAACATTGAGGTGCATAGGTTCTTTTGAATTAGTGTTTCAGGATTCTTAGGGTATAATCCCAGCAGTGAAATTGCTGGGTCTAAAGGCAATTCCATTTTAAGTTTCATGAGTAAATTTCATATTGTTTTTCACAGTGGTTATACCAGTCTGAATTCCCACTGATAGTGTACTGGGGTTCCCTTTTCTCCACAAGAAGAGGTCCAACACTTGTTGTTTGTTGATTTAGTATGATGGCCATTCTTACTGGTATAAAGTGGTATCTCATTGTGGTTTTAATTTGCATCTCTCTGATGGCTAACGATGCTGGCATCCTTTCATATGTCTCTAGGCCATCTGTATATCTTCCCTGGAGAAATGTATATTCAGATTCTTTGCCTATTTTTAATGGATTGTTGTCTTTCTAGTGTGGAGTTGTGTGAGTTCTTTATATGGTTTGGAGCTCAGACCCTTGTCTGAGATATCATTGGCAAACACATTTTCCCATATGGTTGGTTCCCTTTCATTTTGCTAATGCTTTCTTTCACTGCACAGAAGCTTTCTATTTTGATGAAGTACCATTTGTTTATTCTTTCCTTTATGTCCCTTGCTCTGGGGACATATCAGCGAAAATATTGCTCCATGGAATAGCTGAGGTTTTCCTGCATATCTTCTCCTGAGGGACTTTTATGGTATGACAACTTATATTTAAGTCTTTTATCCATCTTGAGTTTATTTTTGTGTGTGGTATAAGTTGGTGATTGAGTTTCAGTTTTTGCATGTAGCTGTTCAGCTCTCCCAACACCATTTGTTGAAGAGGTTATTTTTACTCCATTTTATGCTTCTGTCCACTTTGTCAAATATTAATTGACCATAGAGACTTGGGTTTATTTCTGGGCTTTGTATTCTGTTCCATTGATCTATGTGTCTGTTCTTATGCCAGTACCAGGCTGTTTGATTACCATGGCCTTGTGATATAGTTTGATGTCAGGTATGGTGATCCTACCTACTTTGTTTTTCTTTCTCAAAATTACTGTAGCTATCTGGGGTCATTTATGGTTCCATATAAATTTTTGAAATGTTTGTCCTATATCTGTGAAATATGTTATTGGTATTTTAATAGGGATTGCATTGAACCTATAAATTGCTTTGGGTAGCATGGACATTTTGATGATGTTAATTCTTCCTATCCATGAACACAGTATATGCTTCCATTTGTTTTTGTCTTTATTAATCTCCTCCTTCAGTGTTGTATAGTTTTCTGAGTACAGGTCTTTTACCTCCTTGGTTAGGTTTATTCCTAGGTATTTTTCGTGTTGCTATAGGAAATGGGATTTTTTTCTCCTGATTTCTGTTGCTGATATTTCATTGTTGGTGCTCAAGAATGCCTTTGACTTCTGAATATTGACTTTGTATCCTGCTTTTTTGCCAAATTAACTTATTAGGTTGAGGGCTTTCTATGTACACTATCATGTCATGTGCAAACAATGACAGTTTTGCTTCCTCCTTTCCAATTTGGATGCCTTTTATTTCTTTTTCTTGTCTGATGGTTGTGGTTAGGACTTCCAATACCATGTTGAATAGGAGTGGTGAAAGTGGACATCCTTGTCTTGTTCCTGATCTTAGTGGGAAAGCTTTTTATTTTTTTATATTGAGTATGATGTTGGCTGTAGGTTTTTCACATATAGCAAATGTTGAGGTATGCTCCTTCTAGTTCCACTTTGCTGAATGTTTTTATCATAAATGGGCACTGTACCTTATCAAATGCTTTTTCTGCATCTATTGATATAATCATGTCATTTTTGTCTTTTTTATTATTTATGTGATGTATTACATTTATTGATTTGCAAATACTGTACAATCCTTGCATCCCTGGAATGAATCCCACTTGATCATGGTGTATGATTTTTTTGATGTATTGCTGGATGTGATTTGCCAGTACTTTGTTGAGGATTTTAGCATCTATATTCATCAGCAATATTGGTCTCTAGTTGTCCCTCTTGTGTTTTTATCTGGTTTGGGGATTAAGATGATGCTAGCCTCATAAAAAGAGTTTGGGAGTTTTTCATTTTCTTGGAATTTTTTGGAATAGTTCTGTGAAGGATAGGGGTTAGCTTTTCCTTAAATGTTTTGCACAATTCTCTTGTGAAACCATCCAATCCAGGGCTTTTGTGTGCTGAGAGTTTTCTGAGTATTGCTTCAATTTTGTCTGCTCTTATTGGTTTGTTGAAGACTATGCTTCTTCATTGAGTTTTGGAAGATTATATTTTTCTAGAAATTTTTCTATTTCACCTAGGTTTTCAAATTTCTTGGCATATAGTTCTTAATAGTAATTTCTTATAATCCTTTATATTTCTGTGGTATCAGTTATAATCTCTCCTCTTTCTGATTGTGCTTATTTGGGTCCTCTCTCCTTTTTTTCTTGATGAGTCTGCTTAAAGGTTTATTGATTATATTTATCTTTTCAAAGAACCAGATCCTGGAGTTTTGATCCTTAGAATTGTGCTTTTTCTATGTAGTTTAATTCATCTCTAACCTTGGTTATTTCCTTCCTTCTACTCACTCTGGGCTTTAGGTTGTTCATTTGAAATGTTTCTACCTTTTGTAGGTAAGCCTGTGTTGCTATGAACTTCCCTCTCAAGACTGCTTTTGCTGTGTTCCATAAGTTTTGGGTTATTGTAAGTTCATTTTCGTTTGTTTGCAGCAACTTTTATTTCTTCCTTGATTTCATTGTTAACCCATTCACTGTTTAATCACATGCTATTCAATCTCCATGAGTTTGAGTGTTTTTGAGTTTTTTCCTTGAGATTGGTTTCTAGTTTCAGTCCCTGTGGTCAGAGAAAATGTTTGATATGATTTCCATTTTTTTTGATTTGTTGAGGCTTGTTTTGTGTCCTATCATGTGGTCTATCTTTGAAAATGTTCCATGTGCATTTCAAAAGACTGTGTACTTAGCTTCTTTGGGATGAAAGGCTTTTTTGTTATCAGATAAGTCCATTTGATCTAGGGCATTGTTCAATAGTGCAATATCCTTGTTGATATTTGGTTTGGAAGATCTGTCCATTTTTGACAGTGGGTGTTAAAATCCCCTATTATAAGTATGTTGCTATCTCTATTTTTCTTGAAGTCCTCCAAGATTTTCCTTATATATTTGGGTGCTCTTATACTGGGTACATATATGTTTACAATATTTATGTCTTCTTGATATATTTTTCTCTTGAGTATTATTCAGTGTCCTTCAGTGTCTATTTTTTTGCTTTTGCTTTAAAGTCTATTTTGTCTGATATAAGTATTGCTAACCCAGTTTTTTTCTCTGCTAGTTTGCTTGGAATATTTTTTCCCAATCCTTCACTTTCAGTCTGTGTAGGTCTTTTGTTCTGAGGTGGGTGTCTTGTATGCAGCATATGTGCAGGTCATGTTTTCTTATCTATTCAGCTACCCTACATCTTGATTGGAGCATTTATTCCATTTACATTTAAGGTTACTATTGATAGGTACTGATTCATTGCCATTTTACTCCCTTGGTACCTTTCTCACTGTTTTTCCTCCTCTTCTTAAAGCAGTCCTTTTAGCATATCTTGCAATGCTGGTTTGGTGGTGGTGCATTCTTTTAGCCTTCTTTTGTCTGGGAAACTCTTTTGACCTTCCATTTTAATTGAAAGCCTTGCTGAATAGAGTAGTATCAGTTGCAGGCTTTTGCTTTTCAATGTTTGAAATATTCCTTGCTAATCCCTTCTGGCTTGTAATGTTTCTGTTGAGAAGTCAGCTGCTAGCCTTATCCTGGCTACCTTTTAAGTTGCTTCCTGTTTTTCTCTTGCTGCCTTTTACATTCTTTCTTTGTTTTCAAATTTTGCCATTTTGATTATGATGTGTCTTGCAGTGGGCCTCTTTGGGCTCCTCTTGTTTGGGACCCTCTCTGCTTCCTGGACATGTGTGGCTTTTTCTCATCAAATTAGGGAAGTTTTCCATCATTACTTTTTCAAACAGGTTTTCTACTCCTTGCTCCTCTTCTCCTTCTGGTATCCCTATTATATGGATATTGTCCCATTTCATGTTGTCCTGCATTTCCCCTAACCCCTCATTATTCCTTTTCAGTATTTTTTCCTTTACTTGCTCTTTTTGGGAGTTTTTTTTTCCCACCTAGTCTCCAGCTCACTGATTTGGTCCTCTACTTCATTGAGCCTGCTTTTTTTCCTTCTATTGTGTTTTTTCATTCAGAAATTGTATTCTTCATTTCCTCTTGGCCCTAGTTGATTTTTCTATGTCCTTTTTTATGCTTATATAATTTACATAAGTTCCTTGTAGTTTCCCTGTAGTTTTTGGTAATTTTCTATGAGCTCATTGAGCTCATTATAACCTTTGTTTTGAACTCAATATCTGATATTTGACTTGCTTCTATTTCATTTAAAATTCTTTCTGAGGATTCTGCCTTTCCTTTTGATTGGGGGTTGTTCCTTTGTCTTCCCATTATTTTTGGGACTCTTCTTGTTTGTTTCTGCTTCTTAAATTGATGTGTTTTGATTTTCTGACTTTGTGGTGTGAACTTCTATGGTGGGAGTCCTGTGAGATTCAGTGGTGCAGTTTCCTTGATCACCTGAACTTCATGTTCTTGGGATGCCCTTTATTCTTTTACCCTGGTTCTCTTGATGTAAGTGGGTTTTGATTGTTGTTGGTTCTTTCTTTGGTGTGTCCTTCCTTCCATCTGGTTCACTGAAGATCACTCTGTCTACATGTTATGTGCTGTTTTGCAGGTGCTACCAGAACAAAACCACAAAGTCCAGAGAACAAACTGACACCTACATATATACCCACCCACAGTCCCACTATCAATAGCAAATTAACCAGTATTAATAGGGGTGTAACAAGTTAAGACTATTATAAGAAAAGAGAGTGGATATGAGAAGATCTACTGAAAGAGAAATGATTTTGATAGAGTAGTGGGAGGAGCACTAATAAGGGTTGAAAGTTGGAGCAATGGAAAGAGAGAAGGTAAAATTTACCTCATGAATAAAAAAGTTAATGAAGAGTGTGCAATGGAGTATGATAATGGAAGTATATAATATTAGATTTAAACAAATTAAATAATGTAAATAAGATAAAGTGAGAGAGAGAAAGAAAAGGAAGGAAAAGTAGTAAATAATTAATAAAAATATGAGTCAAATTGGAGAGAAAGATCCACCACAGTACTATCAACAACAAATGAGCTAAAATTAATATAGGTGGTATGGAAATACAAGGGAAAATAAAACAAAGAAAAGCCTATGAGATGTTTTTAGGAATGGGAAATGGATTTTGAAATGATTGAGGGAGATGGGATATTAAGAGTAACAAACAAAATCCAGGTTAAGAGAGGAAAAAAATTAAAATTTGGGATGTAAGGGAAAAGAAAAAAGGAGAATAAAGAAAAATAAAAGGGCAGGATGAAAGAGAAATAGAAGAAAGACAAAAAAGAAAAAGAAAAAAAAACAAGCTAAGACAGGGAAATTAAAATTTGAGATAAAAAAAAAAGAGTAGGAGAGGGGACCAGTAAAATTTAATATTTGAAATACAGAATTAGTGAAGCTCTAGAGATAAAATTGAAAAAATGATGCAACAACAGCTACATTACCCACAACCAACTAGCAAAGATTGTTAGAGGTGGAGAGGGAATGTGGGTATTTTAAGAGCAGGGCAAAAGAATGTGAAATGACCCTTGACAAGAAAATTGGTTTTGTGTGTCTGGATGGGGAAGAAATAGTAAGAGTGTGGAATGGAAACAAGTTGTAGCTACAGAGAAAACAAAATTTGACGTGAAAATAATGTGAGGAAAGAGGAAAGTAAAATGGGTTAAGAGGAGGGAAGGGCAAAATATGTGAATTGAAATACACTGTAGTATAAAATCTAGTGACTTAATATACATAAACTTTTTGAGGAAATGAATGTTAAATAGCTATGCAGGAAAGAAAATATCACAAATCATGAAAAAGACCACAGTGGCTTTTGTCTTGGTAGCGTCTTGTATTTATCACTGTTTTTTGATTTCTGGATCTACCTCTGGTGATGTCAGATGTTGACCTTGGCTGACCCTAGGCATCCTGTTAGATACTTCAGTGATCTTCAGGCCCTGGCTGTCTCCTTTAGTTGTTAATCTGGTCACTCTGCACTCAGCAGTCAGGTTTAATCACTGTATGGTGAGGCTGAATTCCTCTTGGAGTGGAGGCTATTGTTTCCCCTCAGGCTGCAGCTGCTTGGAGGGGAGTGGTCTGCCTGAGCATGATGGTTGCTGTGTATAGGAGTTGGCTCAGCACCAGGACCTTGGCAGTTACTCTCCCAGTTCTCTCCCCAAAGCCATCATCCCCAGTCTCTCCTCAAGTCTCTCTAGTCCATTTTGCCCACCCCTCCATCCCTTTGCCAGGGATCTACTGTCTCTTGCTATCACCTAGTCATTAATCTGGTCACTCTGCACTCAACAGTCAGGCTTAAGCACCAGAGGTCCAGGACAGAGACCCTCCTGGAATAGAGGCTATTGTTTCCCTTCAGGCTACCGATGCTTGGAGGGGAGTGGTCTGCATGAGGAGGAAGGCTGCTGCTGTCTTGGGGATGACTCAACAGTGGGACTACCTCAGTGTCTACTCTCTGTTTTCTTCCCAAAGCTTCCTTTCCCAGTTTCTCCTCAGGCATCTCCCGCACACTCTGCCCCTACCTTTGCCAGAGCCCAGGATAAGTGGCTGCAAATGAAAATTTGTGTGTTGGCCCTTTAAACATCTCATGTCTCTAGCTGTCTATCTTTGCAACCCTGCCACTTTTTGCTGCTGGTTGTAATCTGTGTATGTTTTGGGCTCTGGTGCTCTAGGCTGGGAATCCTAGCTTAGGGTTTAGACTCCAGTCTTCTCTAGGGGATCCAATGGGCTGCATAATTATCCCTCTAGTGCTTCCACCTGTGGGTGCCCAGTCTGCCCTCTCAAGTCTCTACTGCACTCCTTACCAGATAGTTTGTGCCAAAGCTGGTTTTCATGTCTGTCTAAAGTTATATGACTTCTCTCTGGCTACTGCTCAGTTGTTTCTTCTGGATGGTTTCTCCACAATTGAGTTGTAATTCCAGATTTGGCCCTGGGATGAAGTCACTGTAACTTCCATTCACTCTTCTGCCATCCAGAAAGTTTTCAGTAGCATTTCTAATCTGTGAATGGTTGTTTTTTAAAGCCTCTGTGTTTTTAGATATTTGTCAGGCAGCACTGTTTGTGATAACACACAACTGATGCAGTATGGCTCACCCCCCTTAGACTGATAAGGAAGCTGGTCTCAGAGAGACTGGTCACCCTGAAGTGTCTGGGCTTCATCCCTGGCCTGGAAGGACATACTTTGAATTATGTCTTGCTTGGGAATATCTGAGTTTTCTCCTTTTGTGTCACTTTCATCTCCAGCATACTAAAGAAGGTTCTCTTTCTGTCCTGCCTATTTCTCCTGCTATATTTCAAGGTGGGGGGTAATTTTTTTACCTGTGAAGATTTCCTGGGGGAACATATTAAGCCCCTGCCCTCTTCATTTTCATCTGAGAAAGAGACCCCGAATCACTTGTTTTTGCAGGTCAGGAGGGCCATAGGGAATCAGGTTGGCAGGAACATGGGTCTTTACTGAGTAATTACAGTATTAAGCATTCCCCTCAAAATTAAATGCTACCTCTTTCCCTTCTAGAGAAGAATCCCACCCCCACCTGCTACCATGTAATTATCTGGTGAATTACTCTATGAATGTCTCATAGTAATTATGCAAGTAGTCAGAAGCCAGCAATTCTTTCAGTCATTACAATCGAGGAATTAGCTTTCATTGTGTAAGTCTGTCATGCTGCCTTGCCTCAGTGGTGTCAGGCTGTGCAGTTCTGTGCTCAGCCAGTGGCATCCTGTGCCTTACTTCCCACCCACTCAAGAGCAGACTCTGTGTAGGAGAGGGTAGCCTCAGGTCACAGTCCTCAATGCTCTTCCTTATCCCTGAGGTGGAATGGGTACCTTGCATGTTCAGAATCGCATGCCTATATGTCAACAAGAGACAGCAGGGTATTAAGAGCATGGATCTTTGGGTGACACTACCTGGATCAAGCCGCTCACAAGCTGTGTGCCTGCTTGCTGCCTCAGTTTCTTGACATTGGGGTTGTTGTCAGGATTAAATGAACTAATAGACATGAGGGATTTGCACAGAATGAGTCTGAAGAAAGTTTTGTTTCTAAGATGATGGTGTGTGGGGCTAGAGGCTGAGTCCTTGAAATGCTCAGCTAGAGGTAGAGAAGTGGGTATTGAGCAGGGTACCAGTCATAGCCAGAAGACATGGTGCCCAGAGAAAGATGACAAATGGGCAAGAGGACAATTTGGGACTGGATATGCTGGAAGTGGGGCTTATGCCTAGAGCTGGCCTGTCACTTCCTGTAAATGGTTACCTGGCTCTTTGAAAGGACCAGGAGGGCAGGAGGTCTGCCCTTCCCCCATATACCTGGAACCCAGTCTCACTGAGGAGGTAGGCAGGGCTTGATTCACAGTGGTGGCATTTTTTTCAAGCATGAAGCCAGTAGTGCTGATGAAGCCAGGGCAAGGCGCTGGAGGAGGAGAGGAACAAAGGAGAGTCTAGGACAGGGCCCATTCACTCCACTCTTGTTTATCAGTCTGGTACACCTGTGTAAGAGACCCTCTTCTGTTGTTAATGTCACTGGTAGACTTTGGCAAATTGCCTCTTTGAGCTCTGATGAGAAATACCTGTGCCCACTTCTGGAGGCTGTTGAAAGCATGCAGCCAACTAACACCAGTAACATGCACATAGAGAAAGTGCTCAGCCAAGGATCCTTAAAAACAAAATGAGCCAGGCTTCTCTTCCCTCCATGATCTTCATATCTGACTCATTAGCCTTTTACATTTCCTCTTCTCCTTGAAGTGTCCCTTCTGCAGGTTCCATCTGAGATTGACTAAGGCACCCACACTCTTGGGTATAGGGGAGAGGCTGCCCACAGCTCCACAGGTCTAGGGCCTGCACAGCCTGGCTGTGGAGTAGACTCTAAAAACCTGGTTTCTGCTCTGTTCTTTTGGCCACAGCACCCCTCCCCCGCTGCACAATGCATGTAGATACGTCTCTGGTGATGGTGTTTGGGGGTGTCTAGCCATGTGGTAGCCTGTTCCATATCTGGGCCACTCTAGCCACAGGATTTTGGCCCTGCTAATATGCTATTCACATGTCTTCCACACTCTTTTTCCCTTCTGCCTTGGACCCCCATGGTTGTCTGGTGACTTCTTTTATGTGCTTCCTTAGCGGCCTGCATATCCTTCTCAGAGCGCTGATGGCTCTGGCTTGTCTGTCTACTCCTCTGCTAGGCTCTCCCTAGTTTGCCAGATGCAGGATTAGGGACCTATTTCTGGGGGTTTGGGGCTGGTACCAGGCAAGGTCTGGCCTGTGTGTGCAGAACTAACAAAAGAGGAGAGCACTGCTTTGTGTCTTAGCCCGCTTCAGTAGTGGCCCCTCCCGCTTCCTCCATGTCCTCTCCTGTCAGTCAAGTTTCTCTTCTCTCTTCCTCCTTCTAAGCTTGCCTGTGGTCTGTGAGTGGCAATCTGAGGTTCCCCAATGAGCCTCTTTCCTTTTCAATTCACATTCTCTTCTATGGCTTCACTATTCTAGTCAGGTTGAAACATAGAATGAATGAGACAACTGTTCAATTCTATCCTGGTATAAAGAGAATTTTGATGTTTTCATTTCTTTCTAGCTCAATAATTTAAGAAAACACATAGTTTGGTGCAGGTTCCAACAGCATTTCTACTTTTTGAAACTTTGTGTTGATTAAAAAGTATGTATGTGATAGACAGTGAGACCCTGGAGTGGGATACTCCTTTGCCCAGGGGCTGGTTTGCCCAGTGAGCTGTTTACCACTCAGGCAAATCAGCTAAAGATTCATGTCTGGAGTGTCCTGTCCAGGCCAGAGCTCAGAGATGCCCAGGGAACAAAGGAACAAATCTAGAGACCCCTGCCCTAAGCAGGAGCTCCCCAGGAGCTCTCCGTGGTGCTGAAAGGGGCCCAACTAGGGCTCCATGCCCCCCACTTACCATACGTGGAGCAAGAGAATCCTAGTTTATCTGATGTACTAATATTCATTCTTTTATCCAACAGACATTGGGTGAGCTCCTAACCTAGGCTTCTTTATGCTAGGTACTTAGGATCAATCTTCAAAATAGTAAACTAAGTGCCTGACTTCAAGAAGCTCACAGGCTAGTGAGGATATAAAACAACTTCATAAATCATGACAAGTGTTATGGTTGAAGGATGGCTGTGCCATGGAAGAAGGCATTAGAAGAATGTCTAGGCTGGGTTTAGGGGTCAGAAAAGGCTTCCTGGAAGAGTCAATTTGTCAGTTGATATCTAGTAGTAACAAGGATTTAGTCAAGTGAAGACAAAAACTAAAGAGAGTTCCAGATAGAGGTAATAGAGTACTGAAAAGCATAAGAAGAGAAGGTTCAGTACAGTGGTTCAAAAGTGCAGGTTCTGGGACCATTTGCACCATTAACTGGTTGTGTGAGCTTAGGCAAAATTACTTACCTTTTTTGTTTTAATTTTTTTCATCTGTGAAATATAATACAACTACAATATTATACATTTAAGGTTGTGAATTAAATGCTTTAAATAAATTTCAGTGCTTAGAAATGTGAATGGAATATAGCAAGTAACAATGAAGTTTGCTCTGACTGCTGTAAAGGCTCAGAGTTGAAGGGAACACGTGGCTGGGGATCATGCCCTACTTGGTAGTGGGTGGGTGGGGTTGGGTGGCATCAGTGAGGACTGAGTCTGCACAGGGGACAAGGCCAGTGGATAAAGAACTTGAGACCCATACTAAGAATTGGATTTCACTCTCAGGGCAGTTGGGGATTTTAGAGGATTGGCTGTGGGGAGAATGGGTCAGCTGGGAGAGCTCAAAAGTAAATGTAGTATGTATGTGCACATGTTGGGGGATATGGGTTGGGGGAAGTTAGGGAGATATCATCATCCAGATGGGAGCAGATGTATGGGATGAAGAGCAGGAACTAACTATGACCACTCCCACATGTCTAGCTCTGGTGATGTGTGGATATGGAGGACATGACTAACTGCAGTCATACATCTTTTAAAAAGCAGCCTTTATTTTTCATATCCTTTTTTTCTTGTTTCTTTTTCCCTACAACAGTTTTCCTGGAAGAAAATCCATGTTAACAACCCAGCATGTATCCTTCTGGGTTTGTGTGTGTGTATATGTGTGTATGAAATCTTATACAGACATACCTAGCTATACATATTCACTCACAGCATATTTTAGCCATTGATTTACAAAAATGGGATCATTTTTATGTATTTATCTTCAAATTGCTTTCCTCACTCAACAATACCATATAGAAATCCCTTTAAGTCTACTGGTGGAGAGTTAATTAAATTTTTACAAGTTGCTTAATATTCTATGGTGTGACTACACTCACTGCTTGCCTTTTTCCTTTCACCCCCATCAGATTCACCAGCTGGTTTTTTCGGTAGCTTCTCTGGCCTTACCAAGTCCAGAGACATGACATGCTAGTTGTGAAAGACAAGCTGAGTACAGCCTCTTCCCTTTATCTAGCCTGATTCACAGAGCTAACCCAAACTCACATTCTCAAAGTTTACCTGTAGCCTGTTCTCCAGGTGAGCAGGCCTGTGAGCCTGGCTGGGAGGAGTGTGCATGTGTGTGTCTGGGGGGTTGGGCAGAGGAGTCATGGGATGGGTGAGTGGGGCCTTGGAAACTTGGTGGAGTTTGGTCTTGATCTCAGAGTAAGGTAGGCTCCTGGATTTGAAGCAGGGTAGTGACTTGTGTTTAGAAGCCCCTTTCCCAGCTAAGTGTCTGGGGCTTGTGGAGATCTGGATAGGAATCTTAGAGCCCTGCTCTTTCTCGCAGGACCCAGTTCTGTCTCCTTTCCCTTCGAACACAACCCTTCATCAGTTTCTCCTTCTCCACTGCTGTCAGGATTGGCCCTTACCCCCATGCAGGACTCTGCTTCCCAGGAATTAGGCTCTGCAGTTGCTCCTTAAAGAAAATTGCAAGGGAGTAACAAAGTCACCAGTCACCAAAATGGGACTCACTGGGACAATTCTGGTTTATCCCATGGCTGAGGCACTGTCTCTGTGCTCTCCCAGCTTCCTCTCTGGTAAGCTGTGATGAGTTCTATGCCTTTATTTCTTGGGGAGACAGCCCCTCCCCATCCAGTTTTCCACTCCTGTGCTTAAAGTGAATGGGACATATTAGGTGGCCTCCCTGGGTTCAGGGACTCCCAAGGGCACTCCTAGGGCCCTAGGAAGATTAGTTTCTCACCTCACCCCCTCCATCAGAAGTGACACATCAGCAGTTCACAAATGAAGATGTTCAGCAAATGCAGCAATATCAAGTGGAACAGGGCCAAACTTTTTGTTTTAATGTTCCTGTTTTACTTATAGGGTTACCTGGTTTTTATGGCACAAGATACTGACTTTGTAATTGCAATAGAGAGAAAGGGTTTCCTTTTCCAATAAATGTATTTAAGTGAAGAAAAATATTAAGGACATACCTACATAAGGCACTAGTCTGGACAGGTGAGTGAAATCGGACAAAAAGCACTGTAGGACACTCCTTGCTGGGAAATGCCAGCAGGTGGCTTGCCAAACTCATTTTTCCGTCCCCTGCATTGTTTTGCAAAGCGATTGAATTGTGGGAAATTCCTACAAAACCCCACATTTTCTGACTTCTTTTGAAAAAGCTGAAAATTCGCTCAAGACAGACAAGGGCTTCTCTGGGGATGGTTTCGCTGACTGGGGGCAAAATCCCTAAGCCGCGCCAGGGCCAGCTGCCATTTCTTCTTGCAGTCCTTATCAGCTGTTTTAGCCTTCCACACACGAATCTGAGTCCTGCCCAGGAAACTGTAAGGCTGGCAGGGAGAAACGGGAGTGGAGAGTGGAGGCAGGGCTACTGGCCCTCTCCTGGAATGGGAGACCCATTATTGAGCAGACCGTCAAATGCGGACTGCTTCTTAAGAAGGCAGCTCAAATCCACAGGCTTGAATTTTGATCCTGGCGGGGGCACTGGCTTAATTAGGTTCTCCGCTGCCCCTGCTGACCTATCTCTGGGCTTCAGTTGTCTTCTAAAAGCAAGTAAACCCTAGGGCGCTGCCTCGGGCGCTTGCGGAGCTGGTCTGAGTGAGCTCTGCCATCTGACCCTCCAAGGGCGGCAGGGGGCGCTCTCCACCTATGGCAACGAGCTCCAGTCTCAGGACAAAGGCTCGGTGTGCCTTGAGCAGAGGGGCAGGGCTTTGATTTGGGCCACGAGTCACCGCCCTACCCTACTGTGCGGGGCTGCGCCTTCGCCAGGGCCACGCCTCCCACCCCGCCCCTACCTGTCTCTGGCGTGGTCTACAGTTCTTCGTTTTCATCCATCTCGTCTCCATCTCCGTCTCCCTCTTTGTCTCCCTCTCCCTTCCCTCCCCTCCCCCATCTCCTCTTCTTCCTCCCTCTCTCTGTGTCTCTCTGGCTTTCCTTTGCATTTCTCCTTTTCCCCTATTTCTCTGCATCTCAGTCTCTCCCACTCCATCTGTTTTGCACCTCTTTTCTATCCCTGGTCTCTCTGTATCTTATTCTGTCTCCTATCTTGTCTATGTCTCAGACTCAAATAGGGGTGGCCCTGTCCCTTGGCATCCCAAGGATCTTCGTGGCTCTGGTTGTCCTGTTTTCCAGATCTCTTTAGCAGTGGTAGGAGCTGAGGTGCTTTTGTACAGCATTATCCTCCCTCTCCCATCGCCTGTTAGAGGAAGCTCTTGGAAACAGTTTTTGAACTGCTCTCTTGTCTGCTGGTAGAAGGCCTTCATGAAGGCACTGGTTCTCCCTTGGGTTCCCCCTCACCTCCCCACCAAGTTTCTGAATTGCCCCGGGGAACAGGTGAGAGGCTGGGAGCCAGACCCACCTGGCCCACTGTTTTCCTGTTTTTAAGAGGAACATTTTGGGCTCCCAGTGGCTGAAGGTAAAGCTGGTGCTGCATGGGGATAGATGCCCTTTTAGGCACTGGGGTGGCTCCAAGGGACTCGGGCTGCTTCTGCTAAGGTCTTGATGCTTCTCCCTGCCTAAGATTCCCCCCCTCCCCATTTCCAGTTCTCCACCTGAATAATGAAAATGTAGGTCTTTATGACATTTTCCAACTCTGATTATCTATATTCTGATGAAATGGACTTAAAATCCCACATTCCTGATCATTACCTTTTTATTTTTTTAAAGATTTTATTTATTTTTAGACAGAGGAAGGGAGTGAGAAAGAGAGGAAGAGAAACATCAATGTATGGTTACCTTTCATTCACCTGTACTGGGGGCCTGGCCTGCAACCCAGGCATGTACCCTGACTGGGAATCGAACTGGCTATTGTTTGGTTCACAGGCTTCAATCCACTAAGCCACAACAGCCAGGGTTGGTCATCACCTTTTAAAAACAAGTGCTTTCTGCAGTTCTCAAGACAACATGGTGGGGGTAGATATCAGTATGCTTATTTTACAGAAAAGGAAGACTGAGGCCCAGAGAGCCTAAGGAGCTGGCACAGGAATACCCAGCTTTGTCAGACACAACCTGGGAACTCTCCCCTGATGAAGGACCAGAGGGGTCTAGGCTCCAGTCTCTCTACCCACTTATTTCTTGGGACCATAGAAGCACTGAGTAGCCACCCTCATTTGTTGTGCCCTTGATGATTCTATACTCAATAAGTCTCCCCTGCAGTTTGGCTAAAAGATGATGTATTGTATCAGTCAGGGTCCCTGAAAAACAGATGCCAAGATCATGGAGCTAGAATTGTAAGGGATTTATTGCAGGGAATGCCTGTGAAAAATAAAGGAGAGAAGGAGCAGGAGTGGGTGGGGAGAACATCAGACCTCAGTGCAGGTCCGAGCCTCCTAAAAAGAGAGTGAAGTAAGAGGCTTGGGTACGAAGAGCCTTAGCCTTCAGTGTAGCTCTGAGAAAGACCTACCAACCCAGTGGTGAATTCCTGGTAGGCTGTCCATAGAGGTACCCTGCACTGAGCAGGAATGGCCAGGTTCTGGTTCCACTACCATGCTCAGTTTTTGACTAGTGAAGAGGGTAGCCTTGCCCCCTAGCTGTGGTGGGCTTTGAGGCACAGTGGCTGGAGGTTTGTGGTTAACTGCTGCCTTCTGGGCAGGTTCCCTCTGGAAGAGAGAGCTGAGTAGTACAGTTCCATGGTTGGGACATTATTACAGAAAGTGCTCAGGATCTGGAGCCAGCCAGACCTGCCACTTCCTAGCTAGGTGATCTCAGGCAAGTCTCTGAGTTTCCATGGCCTCACCTAGAAATTTTCAGATAGTTGTCTTGAGGGTTGAAGGTCTTGAGGGTAAAGTATCTGGCAGAAACTTGGCAGTAGACACATTATAAAGATGGCTGCTTTAAGATAATTTTTCTTTATTTGAAGTGTTGGTATATCTTCCACCCTTCCACCTACAGGGGCTGATAACACTCCATATACTCCCCTATACTTCTGTTTCCTTATATGGGAAATTGACCAATACTAGTATTTTCTTCACTGGAACCCGAGTGGATTAGAATGAGATGATGTATGCTGAGCACTCAGCACTAACAACATATAACCAATGGTGTTTCTTCTCCTTCTGTCTTTTATTTATGTCTTTTAGCATTTGGTTGTTTACCATGACCAGGCACTAGCTCATTATCCTCACAATATTTGCATATGAAGGGACTGAGTACAGAGAGGTCAGATGACTTTCCCAAAGTTGTCAGCTAGAAGATGGCAGAACTTGGATTTGATCCTAAGCTGTCAGGTTCTTAGCACTATCTAAACCTACCTAGTATCCAATGCTGTTAATATTGTTGCTGTGTGGGCTTCAAAGGGATGAGACATTAACTAAGATGGTCATAGCATTGTGGTTGAGCCATAGCATGTGCAAAGGCTCAGGAGAAGGGAGCCACAGGCTTTCTCTCAGGCCCTGCAAGATGTAACTAGAACTTCAGGTTTGCCCTAGAGCTCTGGCAGCCAAGGGACAGCAAAGGCTAGGGCCAGGAGCTCTGAGGGTCCAGGACTTGGGTCATGATCCTGAGGGCAATGTACAGCCATAGAAGGATCACAGGACAGTAGACTGGGGATGTGAGCTTGGGACAGGTGACAGAAGTTCTGCCTGCAGAGTTTAGCTCCAGGTCAGGAAGTATCAGAAAGGGTCCAACAGTAGGGAGTGAGAATGAAACTAGTGAAGTACTCCCCACCCCCCAACTCATCAGGGTTACTGCATAGAGAGGAGAAAAAGCTGGATAGCTGGAGCTTGGAGCTCTGTGAGCCTGGCAGATAGGCCAGGTGGCTGCCTCCTTTCCCCAGGAGACACCCTCATTATCACATCTGAGCTAGCCTCTTCATCCACGCTGAGTCAGATCACACTCAGGGAGAAATCCAGGTTCAGACACTCAATTGGGGGTGGAGAAGTTACAGGGTGAGATGTGGCAATTCTTCATGTGCATGTGTTATAGGACAATGGGGCCACACACAGGGCCAAGGTGGGTACATGGATATACTAGTACTGAAAAGACCCCCTACTGGGCTCAATTGTCCATTGCCAATATAGGAAAGACATTTCTCAATGCCAGAGATTTGTGAAAAGGAAAGGAAATGTTTATTTAATGCTATAAAGACTTAAAGTACTGATCTAACATCTTCATTAGAATAGCAAAGTCCTTTAGGATACCCACAGATGCCCACAGTGCTTCCTTCTCCCCCTGCCCTAATTCAGGGTACTGTAACTCTGGAAAAGAAGCAAATATCCATGTTTCAGACTCCCAGTACCATCAGCTATGTCGCCGTCCAGGCAGGATCTCCAATTAATCCAAAGCCATGTGGCACCTTCTCATGGCCTACTGGCAAGAGTTCTTTCACCCTTCTTCCAGGCAGTCTCTCCTGCTTCCCAATTTACGTGGTCAAAGGAAACACCCCAAAGCCACATGGTCCTCTTCTACCAAAGCTGCGGGGGTCCCCACTCTGGCCAAAGCCGCATGGTTCTTCTCTCCACTAAAGTTGTGGGGGTTTGCACTCTGGCAAAACCGCATGGATCTCTCTGCAAAGCTGTAGGGAGGGTGGGTGGTGGCCACTCTGCCAAAGCTTAGTGGTGATTCTCTGCTAATGCCTCAAGGTGGTTCCCCCTACTAAAGCTGCGGGGGTCCCCACTCTGGCAAAAGCGCACGGCTCTTCTCTTAATGGCTGCCATATCTGGGTTTAAATCCTTGTGCCAATCTTCTTCTGTACCCCCATTTCTGACTCCTCCTAGAATCAGTTACACCTGCCAGCATTCCTGTATTATTCCAAGTTTACTGGGCTGCCATTGTGATTCTGGACAGGGGTGGCCCCATGTCATGGAACCAATCTTTTCCAAGCTCCCACGCAGGTGCTGTAACTCGGGGAACCTGCCCCCCCCCCAGTTACATCTTGGCTCAGAGCACAGCCACGGCTATTTAACATATCTAAGTGACCAGCCAAAGGCTATAGATATGTTAAATGACCATGCCATGGATTAGCTGCAAAGCTGTTGCTGTACAAAACAGCCCTGCATGTTCCTGCTCCATGTGTCCGTTCCCCCAACTCACACTTAAGGGGGAAGGGGTGAGGACATCTTATATGTCTTCTAATATTTCCTAGACACCTTGAATTCTAGACCCCATTCCAAATCCCTATTTGGGCCCCCCCTTGGCTGCACCCTGTATCACATGTATGAGTTACAGTCTCAGCTTGGCCAAAAGCTAGTGGTGTGATCTGCTGGAGGTCTTTCCCCTCCCAGGCCCCACAGTTTCCTCACTACTAAAATTTCAATATATACTTATGGAGTGTCTGTGGGCTAGACACTGTATTAGGTGTTGGGGTGATTAAGTCAGATAGAAATCCCTGATCTAGTGGAGAAGCCAAATAACAAACAAGATAGTAAAATGTATAATAAGTTAGAAGGTGAGAAATACCAAGGAGGAAATATAAAGCAGAGGGAGGGTAAGAAGTGTCAGGGATGCTGGCATTTCAGAAAGAGAAACCAAGACAGGTATCACTAAGGACATGACATCTGAGGGGAAAACATTCCAGGTAGAGGCACCTTATGTGCAAATGTTCTGAGGAAGAAATGTGCCTGGCACTTTCAGGGATAGCAAGAAGAACACTGTGACTGGAGCAGAGTGAGTGAGGGGGAGAGGAGTAGGAGATGAAGACAGAGAGGTAGGTGAGTGATGAAGATCAGGTCACCCAGGGCCTTTTAAGTCATCAGAAGATCATGGCTTTTATTCAGATTGGCATGGATGTCATTATGGTTTTGAGTAGAGGAATGGTGTGCTCTAACTACATTTTAAAAGGATCATTGTGGCTACTGTGTAGAAAGTTGACTGTAGGGTGATCAAGGGAAAAATTGGGGAAGGATCCATAAAGTTGTTACAATAGTGTGAGTGAGAGAGGATGAGGGCTTGGTCCATGATGGTGGCAGGGAAATGGGAGGAAGGGGCCAATTTCTGGATAAAATGAGTCAGTTAAACCATTAAGCTTGAAGATCTAGTTCCTTATTTAGCCTTGATCACTTTCTTCCTGTTTAAGGCTATAAAATTTTCCTGTGTTATTGAACTGGAATTTACTTTTGCTCATTCATTCATTCACTCTGCTTTATCTGTTTTTTTTTTTTTTCTATCTTAAGCTATCTTGCTGATTGAAATTACTTGTCCATCTCTCCTGCTAAAATGTAAGTTTCAAGATTTGGACCTCATCAAATTGTTCCCAGGTGTGTCTCCAGACCCTAGATTCAACCCCTGTTTGTTGAATAATTGCTTGTTTATACCTACTTCTCATGTGGGGATATGAGGTGACCCCTACCCTCCACATGTTCTCACTTGTGTAGGGAACTGGATGTGGATTGGCCATGATGTCAGAGTTGGGGCAAAGAAGAAGAAACATGAGCTAAGAGTAGGAAGGGAGGGAGCAAGCACAGACTTTCATTTTTGGAACTATGCCAGGAGTTCCTCCAATGTTGCAGTCAGAAGAGGCACAGGAATGAAGTGGCAGATTGTGAGTTCAATAGAGTCATGAGTACAAGACATGCTGGGAGCTCTGGCCTTGTCCAGAGGCCCTTTTAATTACATTTTTATAATAGCACAAGCAGGCCTGCACACGTCTGTGATGGAGCAGGGTCTTTGGGTCCTTATGTTGGGCTTATTGGTCTAGGCCTCTTCTGACTTTTTGGTGTAGAGAGCAGCCCTAGACTGGCACATGGCAGACCTTTACTCATTAGAACCATGACCAACTCTGCATGATCAATATTATTGATCACATAACTAGGTGCAGAATTGGACACACAAGTTCAACAGCTCATCAAGCTTGCCTGGCAAGGGAGGGGTATATCTGAGATTTGAACTGATGGCTACCTGAATTCAGAAACAATGCTCCATCTACTTACAGTGGCTTTCCTTCAAGCTGCCTTTCTTCACTGAAATGCTGCAGAGGCATACCCATCTGAAAGCTTCCCTGCCTGCCATGACTGGTGCTTTCCCCAGCTCTGGCCCTTGGATGGCAGTCTTGGATGCTAGCACTTGGCTCTGGAGCCTTACAACTCAGCTGCCATCAATGACTGCTCAGTGGGACTATGCCCACTGTCCTAGTTACTGAGGGACAGATCTCCAGCATCAGAGGAGGTCTCTGCAGGCTTGCTTGTCCAAGACAAGGCCCCCTGGCAGGCAATACTTACAAACACAGTGGTCTTGCAAGACCTGCAGCACCCCAGATGGCCTGAATGTTGATATGTGGAAGGAATGTAAGGCTTTTGTTCCCTGAATCAAGCAGCTGCTGCATGGAAGCCATGGGAGCCTGTGGGCATTAGTCAGCTTTGGCTCTTCTACCTGGACTTGGTAAGCTTCAGCAAGTCACTTAAGAGGGGCTAGGTGGAAAAGGTGAAGGGATTAAGCCAAAAAAAAAAAAAAACCAACACAAAAACCCTTTATAGACACAGACAACAGTTTGGCCACTACCAGAAGGGAATAGGGGTTGGGGGAGGCAAGAGAGGGTAAAGGGGGGATAAACAGTGATAGAAGGAGACTTTACTTAGGGTGGTGAACACACAATACAGTATGCAGGTGGTATATTATAGAATTGTACACCTGAAACCTATATAATTTATTAACCAAAGTAACCTCAATAAATTTAATTAAAAAGAAAAAACTCTCTGAGGCTCAGTATCTTCATCTCTGAAAAGAGGAAGAGGTTTGGCTGTTCAAGCTTTGAGATGAGCTTCCAACTCTGACCTTTTGGTGCCCTCCTTGCACTCACAATGTGTTCATTGGTCCTCTGGGATATATAGTTATTCTTTTTGCTATCACATCATAGTGAAATTAGCAACATTTGGCAATTAATACATTTTCTCCCCAAGACTCAATTCTGAAACAAAGTTCTGAGTATTTGACTTTCATTTTAAATAGGTTGCTGTCAGGAGGAATTACATGGCTCCTAAAGAAACACACAAGTTATAATTAAAGAGATGCCAATCTTGACAAGTAGCAGGAGAGAAGAAGGTATGTAACAATGAGAATAGAGAGGGGAGAAGGGAGTCAGGGCCTGGTGGGATGAGAGGATAAGCCAGCTGATGTGTTCCCATCAGTATGGAGCAGAGGACCACTGACAATAACTGATAATAGAGACCAAGGTTGGACACCTTACAGTTTGCAAAGGCACTTTCACTTCTCTCAGGATCCCATGATGTTCTAGAAAGTCAGATAGTAATCTGTGGTCCATTCTGCAGGTGAAAGAACAGACCACGAGTGCTAAATGAAATGGCTTCCATGCAGCAGCTGCTTGATTCAGGGAACAAAAGCCTTACATTCCTTCCACATATCAACATTCAGGCCATCTGGGGTGCTGCAGGTCTTGCAGGACCACTGTGTTTATTTGGTCCACTGATAGTCTAAACCACAGACTGCTAATGTCCTCTGACTCAGCCTGAGCCCCACCTCCAGCCCAGCTTGAGCCTAACCCCAGGCTGAGCCCATTTAAGCTGCAGCCAGATCTATTCCCCTGGATCTAAAGTGGATGGACTGTGAGAGTGTGGATGAACTGGAGCAAACCCCTCTCCTGCTGGCAGCAGAGCTCAGAGCTCTTGGCAATGAGCTTTAGGGGAGGAGGGCCCTGCAGGGTGGTGGTCTGGGAGAACCCTGGGCCATCCAAAATTAACTCAGTGAGTGGGAGACATAGAAGAACTCAGGAAATCACCCTCTTGAGTGGATGTTGAACATCTGGGTGCATACAGAGTGCTGGATGGGGGTGGCCTACTTCACAGTATGTGCTCTCCTATGGACACATGCTCCTCATGCCAGGGTGGTTCTGGGTGGACCTGCTGTCTTTGTGGCAGGTTCCTGATGAGTCAGTTGTTTGAGAAGCTCAGACTGGACCCCTTGTGTGACCTTGGCAGGTTTCATTGCCTGTACCTCCTGGGTCTCTGGATGATGTGTGAGATCACATGGATCTCAGGCCCAGTAGGAACTCAGAAAAGGTGAGTTTCCTTCCCTTTGAATCTTGGCTTTTCATTCAGTCTGGTCTATTCTCCCTTCCTCCACCCCATTGTGGACTCCCTTTCTGACAGGCACCTCGTTAGTGGAATCTCTGTAAATAATGCCAACCAGTTAAGAGTTACAACAAGGTAGCTCATTAAGGGTACTCTGCTTATCTTACTTCCCAATTACTGTTTCTGCCAGTGCAGCTACCAGGACTACCTGTGACAGGGTGCATGTCACAGGGCCCAGGCAGTACTGATCATCCCAGAGGAGCTATATTGGCATCTCCAGGACTTGAGAAGGCAGTGCACTTCCATGCCCCACTGTAGCCTAGCAGCCTGCATGGCTAGCCTCTAGGACCATGCAGGCACCAGCATGGCTATGAGGGAGTGCCAGCTGCTCCTGGTACCAGCAGTGGACCTAGAGTATTTTGGGGCTGGAGAGTCTGTCCCTACACCCTGACCCTTCTATGGTCCATTTCTCCTACAGCATTCTTGGCTTTAGATTGTCCCATTAAAACTAATCTGTCCTGTAGCCCTTCTCAGTTTTCATTATCCTTCACAGTCTTTCTTCTCCTGAGTCATCTCTTTCATCAGTGACCTCAAACTTTTCCACAGCAGCTTCTAAGAACAATATTCTTCTCCTTGGGTTCTAATGTCATTGGTGACAACAGCAGAGGGAATTTCATGCTAGAGAGGAGAAGAACATGCCAGAAGAGGCTTTGGGATTGCAGGGATGATGAAATCCCTACGGCAGGTCTATCAGGTTGCCAGTTTTGCCTATTTAATTCTTTTTTTTTTAACACATGAAGAAACAAGCTCAGAGACATTGTTTTCTTTTTAAAATGTTATTGTTGTTCAAGTACAGTTATCTGCATTTCCTCCCCACCACTCCCAACTGACCCCAGCTATCACCACCTCTCTCACCTGATTCCACCCCTCCTTGGTTTTGTCCATGTGTTCTTTATAGTTGTTCCTGAAAACCCTTCCCCACTTTCTCCCCATTATCCCCTCCCAGATCCCCTTTGGTTACTGTCAGATTATTCTTACTTTCAATGTCCATGGTTATATTTTGTTTGCCTGTTTGTTTTGTTGATTAGGTTCCACTTAAAGGTGAGATCATATGGCATTTGTTTTTCACCACCTGGCCTATTTCACTTAGCATACTGCTGTCCAGTTCCATCCATGCTGTCTCAAAGAGTAGGAGCTCCTTCTTTCTTTCTGCTGTGTAGTATACTATTGTGTAAAGGTACTATATTTATTTGATTCATTCATTTACTGATGTGCAGTTAGGTTGCTTCCAGCACTTGGCTATTGTAAATTGTGTTGCTACAAACACTGGAGTGCATAGGTTGTTTTGGATTGGTGTTTCAGAGTTCTTAGGATATGATCCCAGCAGTGACATTGCTGGGTCAAAAGGCAGTTATATTTTTAGTTTTCTGAGGAAATTCCATACTGTTTTCCACAGTGGCTGCACCAGTCTGCATTCCCACTAACAGTACAGTGGGGTTCCCTTTTCTCCACTTCCTCTCCAACACTTGTTTGTTGCTTTGTTCATGATGGTCGTTCTGACTGGTGTGAAGTGGTATCTCATTGTGGTTTTAGTTTGCATCTCTCTGTGGCTAGTGATGCTGAGAATCTTTTCTTATGTCTTTGGGCCCTCTGTATGTCTTCCTTGGAGAAGTGTCTGTTCAAGTCTTGTGCCCATTTTTTAATAGGGTTGTCTTCCTGGAGTAGAGTCATGCAATTTTTTATATATTTTGAAAATCAAACCCTTGTCCAAGGTATCATTGGCAAATATGTTTTCCCATATAGTTGGTTCTCATTTAATTTTAATGGTGTTTTCTTTAACTGTGCAGAAGATTTTTATTTTCATGAGATCCCATTTGTTTATTCTTTCCTTTATGTCCCTCACTGTGGGGGATATATCATTGAAAATATTGCTGCATGGAATATCTGAGATTTTCCTGCCTATGTTTTCCTCTAGGACTCTTATGGTGTCACGACTTATATTTAAGTCTTTTATCCACCTCGAATTTATTTTTGTGTATGGTGTAAGTTGGTAATTGAGTTTCATTTTTTTTTTTTTGCATGTAGCTGTCCAGATCTCCCATACCATTTGTTGAAGAGGCTATTTTATGCTTCTGTCTTTTTTGTCAAATATTAATTGACCATAGAGACTTGGGTTTATTTCTGGGCCCTCTATTCTTTTCCCTTGATCTATGTATCTGTTCTTATGCCAGTACAAGGCTGTTTTCATTACAGTGGCCTTGTAATATGGTTTGATATCAGGTGTTGTGATCACTCCTGCTTTGTTCTTTCTCAAAATTACTGCAGCTATTTGGGGTTGTTTATGGTTCCATATAAATTTTTGAAATGTTTGTTCTATGTCTGTGAAATATGTCATGGGTACTTTAACAGGGATTGCATTGAATCTATTAATAGCTTTGGATCATATGGCCATTTTGATGATGTTAATTCTTCCAATCCATGAGCATGGTACATGTTTCCATTTGTTTTATCTTCCTTGATTTCTCTCTGCAGTGTTGTATAGTTTCTGTATACAGGTCTTTTACCTCCTTGGTTAGGTTTATTCCTAGATACATTATTTTTCTTGGTGCTATAGAAAATGGGATTTTTCCCCTGATTTCTGTTTCTGATGTTTCATTGTTGGTATACAAAAATGCCTTTGATTTCTGAGTATTGACTTTGTATCCAGCTGTTTTGCCAAATTCATTTATTAGGTTGAGTAGTTTTTTTGGTGGAATCTATAGTATTTTCTGTGTACACTATAATGTCATCTGCAAAGAATGATAGTTTTGCTTCCTCCTTTCCAATTTGAATGGTTTTTATTTCTTTTTCTTGCCTGACTGCTGTGATTAGGATTTCCAATACTATGTAGAATAGGAGTAGTGAAAGGGAAAGATTGTCTTATTCCTGATCTTAGTGGGAAAGATTTTAGTTTTTGCCCATGGAGTATGATGTTGGCTGTAGGTCTCTTGTATATGACCTTTATTATGTTGAAGAATGCTCCCTCAAATCCCACTTTGCAAAAAATAATCCCACTTTGCTAAGTGTTTTTATCATAAATGGGTGCTGTATCTTATCAAATGCTTTTTCTGCAACTATTGATATGATTGTGTGATTTTTGTTTTGCTTTTGTTTATGTGATGTATTACATTTATTCATTTATGACTATCACACCATCCTTGCACCCCTGGGTTGAATCCCACTTGATCATGGTGTATGATCTTTTTAATGTATGGATGGTTACAGTTTGTGAATATTTTGTTGAGGATTTTAGCATCTATGTTTATCAGTGATATTGGCCAGTAGATTCTTTTCTTTGTTGTATCTTTATCTCATTTTGGGATTAGGATGATGCTGACTTTATAAAAATTGTTTTGGAGTCTTTCGACTTGGATTTTTTGGAATAGTCTGTGAAGGATAGGGGTTAGTTCTTCCTTAAATACTTTGTAAAATTCTCCTGTGAAACTGTCTTCTTCAGGGCGTTTGTGTGCTGGGAGTTTTTTGATTACCACTTCAATTTTGTCTGCTGTTATTGATCTTCTTCAGGCTTTCTCCTTCTAATTCACTGAGTTTTGGAAGATTATATTTTTCTAGAAATTTGTCCATTTCACCTAGGTTTTCAAATTTCTTGGCATATAGTTCTTCATAGTAATTTCTTACAACACTGTGTATTTCTGTGGTATCATTTGTAGTCTCTCCTCTTTGATTTCTGATTGCTTATTTGAATCCTCTTTCTCTCTTTTTTTTCTTGATGAATCTGCTTAAAGTCTTGATGATTTTGCTTATCTTGTCAAAGAATCAGCTCCTGGATTTATTGATCCTTAGAATTTTGCTTTTAGTCTCTATGTCATTTAATTCTGCTCTGATCTTGGTTATTCCCTTCCTTTTACTCGCTTTGGGCTGTCTTTGTTGTTCCTTCAGTTTTTGTAAGTGTAGGATTAGGTAGTTCATTTGAAATGATTCTATCTTTCTTAGGTAGGCCTGTATCCCTATGAACTTCCCTCTCAGGACTGCCTTCACTGTGTCCCATAAGTTTTGGATTACTGTGAGTTCATTTCATGTGTTTCCAGAAACTTTGATTTCTTCTTTGATCTCATTCTTAGCCCATTCATTGTTTAATAGCATGCTATTCAATGTATATGAGTTTGAGTTTTTTCTTTGAGTTTGGTTTCTAGTTTCAGTCAGAGAAAATGCTTGATATGATTTCAATTGTCTTGAATTTGTTGAGTCTTGTTTTGTGTCCTATCACAGTGTCTATCTTTGCAAATGTTCCAAGTGCATTTGAGAAGAATATGTATTTTGCTTTTTTGGAATGCAAGACTCCATACATATATCAGTTAAGTCCATTTGATCTAGGACATTGTTCAATGTCTTGGTATCTTTGTTGATATTTTGTTTGGAAGACCTATCTATTTTTGACAGTGGGGAGATTTTTGTTAAAATCTCCTATTACTATTGTTTTGGTGTCAATATCTTTCTTGAAGTCCTCCAAGATTTTCTCTTTGGGTGCTCCTATGTTGGGTGTATATATATTCAAAATGTTTTCATCTTCTTGATTGATTATTCCCTTGAGTATTAGGGAGTGACCTTCTGGGTCTCTTTATATGGCCTTTGCTTTACATTCTATTTTTTCTGATATGAGTATTGCTAGCCCACCTTTTTTTCCCCTGTCCATTTTCTTGGAATTTTTGTTTCTAGCCCTTCACTTTCAGTCTATGTAGGTCTTTTGTTCTGAGGTAAGTCTCTTGTGGGTAGCATATGTGTGGGTCATGATTTCTTATTCATTTAGCTATTCTATGTCTTTTGATTGGAGTATTTAATCCATTTATGATAAAGGTTATTATTGATAGGTACTTATTCATTGCCATTTTACCTCCTTCATAACTTTTTTCCTGTCTCTTTCACTGGTTTTCATCCTGTTCTTAAAACAGACTCTTCAGCATCTCTTGCAGTGCTGGTTTGGAGGCACTGTATTCTTTGAGGCTTCATTTGTCTGAGAAGCTTCTTATTTGGCCTTCCAATTTAATTTAGAGCCTTGCTGGATAAAGTAATCTTGGTTACAGGTCTTTTTTATTTTTATTTTCCATGACTTGGAATATTTCTTACCATTTCCTTCTGGTTTGGAGCATTTTCATTGAGAAGTCAGCTGCTAGTCTTATTAGGGCTCCCTTGTATGTTACATCATGTTGTTCCCTTCTTGCCTTTAAGATTCTCTCTTTGTCTTGGAATTTCACCATTTTAATGATGATGTGTCTTGAGGTGGGTCTCTTTGTGTTCTTCTTGATTGAGATTCTCTGAGTTTCCTGGATTTGTGTGAGTTTTTCTCTCATCAAATTAGGGAAGTTTTCCATCATTATGTTTTCAAACAGGTTCTAGAATGCTTGCAGTTCTTCTCCTCCTTCTGTTATCCCTATTATATGGATATTATTATGTTTTGTGTTTTCCTACAGTTCTCTTAACACCTCTTCATTTTCTCTGACTCTTTTTTCATTTTCTTGCTCTTTCTAAGTTTTTTTTCCTACCTTGTCCTCCAGCTCACTGATTCACTTCTCTGTTTCATATAGCCTGCTTTTGATTCCTTCTACTGTGTTCTTCAAATCAGAAATTGTATTCTTTATTTCCTCTTTGCTCTTGTTGATAGTTTCTATTTCCTTTTTCATGTTGATATAGTTTGTAGGGAGTTCATCATAGTTTCCCTATAGTTTTTGGTATTCTCAGTGACCTCATTGAGCTTCCTGATAATCATTGTTTTGAACTAAATATCTGATAGTTTACTTCTCTCTATTTCATTTAGCATTCTTTCTGGGGCTTCTTCCTCTCCTTTCATTTGGGGATTGTTTCTTTGTCTTCCTATTTTTTTGTGAGATTCTTCTTGTTAGCCTCTGCTTTTTAAATTGATCTGTTCTGACTCCCTGGGTTTGTGGTGTGATCTTCTTTGGTAGGAGACCTGTGAGATTCAGTGTTGCAGTCTCTTTGATCTACTGAACTTGCTACTCTTGGGCTGTCACTTATGTTGACTCTATGGATGTATTTTGGTTTTGAATGTTGTTGGGTCTTTCTTTGGTGGGTTCTTCCCTCCACCTGGTTAACTGATGGTCACTCCGCACACCTTGTCTTGTATGCTGTTGTGCAGGTGTGGACAAGTTATGTGAAAGCTGGTTCTTGTGTCTGTCTGAGGTTATGAAGCTTCTCTCTTGCTATTGTTCTGTTGTTTGTTCTGGATAATTTCTCCACCATTTAGTTGTAATTTCAGATTGATCCTGGGTGGAGGTTAGTGTGGCTTTCACTCACTCCTCCACCATCTTCCTGTATTGTCTGTTGGTAGTTCCTTTGTGCTGGATTCTGTTTTCCAGGAGGTATATTTGTGTTCACAGATCCCACCTACTCGTTTATGTGATCATTTAGAGGGGGAAGGCAAACTGGTTTAAGACAGTTGGAATGTATTCTATGGGATTTAAAGCACCAACCTGTGGAGAAGAGATATGAGATCCTTTGGATAAGTATAGTTTTGACCATGATATTTCATCCAACTAGGCACTTTTTAGGAAGGGTGGAAAAGAGATAAGACTCTTGTTAGAGGTAGGAAGGATTGTGAGTTGAATCCATAAAACAGAGAGCTTGTGGGAGGTCAGATTATGACATATAGTGAGAGTAAAGGATAAAAAAGAGATGTAGTGTGCAAGAGGCTGTAGTTAAGCACAACAGTAATAAAGTTCTGGAATACAGTGAAGTGAGCTAAGAACTGGGAGGGGTGTTGCATATTATTTACTATTGTATGGAACAACAATAATTTACATTACTGCTGGAACAGCCATCATATGACAGAAACTATATGAGCTGAATAAAAAGAATATGAAGTATACGACTTAGAGTAGTGTGCTATTGGAACACAAATGAAATGAAAGATGCAAAATTAAAATACACTCTGAAAAACAGAACAAGGAAAAGCAGTCAAACATTGCCATTAAATGAACAAACAAAATGAAGATAACTAAACAGAAAGAAGAGAAATAAAAAATACTAATAAAGTAAAAGAATAAAAAATAATGAAAAAATAATAATACAAATTAACAATAACATGTGAATTCTCTGGAATAGTACAGTGAAATTTGTCTCAGTTTCTCAGTTGTTGGGATTAGCCTTGTGATCCATCTTTGGGTCTGATTCTTGTCCTTTCACAGCTCCAGGTCTTATTGTCTCACTTGGAAAAAAAAAAAGAAACAAAAAGCCTCCTGCTGACTTTAAACCCATTGAGTGAGTTCCACTGGTCTTCCTAGCTGCCACAAGCTGAAGGGTGTTGGTCTTCTCTTTTCTACCTTCCTATAGTTTTGAGAGGATGGGGGCCAGGTCTGGGCTGTAATCTTCACAGTTGCCCCTTCTCCAGCCCAGTTTCTCCTTTGGATGCTTGGCCCCCACTGCCCATGTGTGCCAAGCCAGTGGCTTCAATGCACCAGTTGTGCCCTCCTTGAAGTGTGCTGATTAGGGGCAACTCACAAACCGCCTTCCCACTCTTTGCTGTCATAGGTGCTAGCCATTCTCAGTCTCCTCAGGGTAGTTCAATGCCCCCACTGAGTTAAGTGATTCTGGGGACTGCTAAGTCCCTGATCCCTGCTGCTCTCCTATGCAGGGGGAACCTTCTCCTTCCTCTTAGGGAGCCAGCCTGGCCCCTTGGGGGTAGGGGTGTTGCCCGTGGGTGGGGCTGCAGGGGCAGGGAGGTGGAGGCAGATGCAGATGTGGCAGCTGCAGGGGGCGGCCCCTGCAGAAGGGTTCCCTAAACAGCCACAAAGAGCCTTCTTTTGAACAAAATCCTCCTGTTCAAGCCTACAGCTCCTAACAAGAGCCTGGCCTCTCACACAGCCCAACTTACCTACTATACTGGAGACTATCTGGGTCAGGGTCCATCACCACCCAACTCTTCTCCCTTCTCCAGGGATCACCTGGTCCCCAATTTCTATGGTAATGACCCACCTGGCATCCACAGTCTCAATGGGTGAACACTGCCCATGTGTATCTCCCACTTTGTCTTTATTACCACCAGCGACTTCAAGCATTTAGGTCAATCCTGGTGCTACTCTATTCTCCCTGTTTGGCAGGGGAGGGACCTGTTGATTTGGCTCTCTTCCAAGGACCCTGTGGCAGGCACCAGCAGGTGCCAGGTAGGGGGCTGTAGTAGCCCTGGTCCCTGCACTAGTCCCAGGGACCTTACAGTCCCAAAGCAATCTCCTCACTGTCTGTTTTTCAATGTCCTCTACAATTTTGGCGTCCAACCTTCATATGTGTTGGGATACCATTGACTGTTCACTCTGTTCCTCAGAAGATCGGCTAGGTGTTCCACCTGTGTGCAGGAGGAAGTGGGCTCCACTCCCATCTATCCCACTGCCACCTTCAGAAGCTTTATGTATATAAATATATATAAATTTATACAAAACTGTCATCTGACAGTTTAAAATATATATAATATATATTAATTTATAAATTATACATATTTTATATATATAAAACTGTCATCTGAGGTTATAGTTCAGTGATGCTGGTAAACATCCTCCAGTGCTCAGCACAGCCCCATGACAAAGCATTATCCTGTCCAAAATGTGCATAGTGCCAAGGGTGGGAAATGCTGGCTTAACCTATTTAGGGTTGCCATATTTAGCAAATGGGATTATAGAATATATTGCCTGAATATGTGTTTACACTAAAATACATTTATTGTTTACCTGCAATTCAAATTAAATGAGCATCCTGTATTTTATCTGGCAACTCTAAACTTATCCTTTATTATAGAGACATGGGTTGCTTCCAGTCTTTTGCTATTACAAACAGTTTATCAGTTAATATTATTGTATATCTCATTTTGTTCATGTGTAAGCATATCTATAGGATAAATCTCTCAAACACACATTATTAGATCAGTGATCAAAATTTATAATTTTGATACTCCCATATATTCTTTTATTAGGGCTACATCAATTTATACATGCACCAGCAATGTGTGAGAGTGTTTTCCCACAGCTTAGCCAACAGAGTGTATCATCAAAATTGGGGATTTTTGCCATTTTGATTGTTGGGAAATGTGAATAGAAAACTTTCAAAACACTGGGAGCAAAGTCAGGTGGAAAATGCAAATAAGGACAAATGATCAGATTCAGCCTATGGCAAACCAATTTGTTGTGCCCACTATATGCCTATCATTTCAAAAGTCACTATAGGTGCATGAAGTGAAAATTCCAGCTCAGAGAGATTAAGTAACCTGCCCAAGATGAGTGGTGAAACAAGTTCAGATATTCCAACCATGTTTACGGAGCATAGGTGGTCTAGGATGGGCATAGTTAGTCCATTGTCTCCTCTCAAATCTTGCCTGAAACTCCCTCTTGTCATATTATAGATCACCCACTTAGCTAGGCCACTTATCTACTGTACATGGCATTAGCAACAACTGTGGGTCAAGAGAGAGTGTGGAGGGCCTTGTCGAAGCCTGAACAGTCAAGTTAGACTCTACTAATTGGTTAACTGGATTCTTCTACCCCTGAAGCATTGAACTTTCTGCTTCTATAAGGCATATTAATTTTAATTAAAGCTCTGAAGGTTTGGCCAAACATTTCAGTTTCTGAGCATGTTCCTTGACCACAGAGTTTATATTCCCCTGACACAAGGCCGCTTCAAAGAACTGCTGTCTCCCAGGGATTCTGCCTCTGATTCCCACCCTGAGAGCAGGGAAAATGGTCAAGAGAGAAGCAGGAGAAAAAATACAGTGATCGAGAATCTACTATGTGCTGGGCATTGTACTTTGGGCTTCTCATGCATTGTATAATTTAATGACACAAAATGGAAATTTAAATCTCTGTTAGAATTGTAAAACTGGATCAGAAAATTAAGATGATTGTGAGGGTTATGTAGGTGCTAAGTGTGGGTTCAGAATCTTTCTGACTCCAAAGGTCATGGTGGTAACATCTGCACTTTAGGGCCACCAAGCATCTACATCTGTCTTCTTATAACAACACTCTGTCCTTTAGGGAACCACTCCTCCCTACTCAATGCAATTCTGGTTGAGCTGACCCATCCCTGACCCACCCCTGACCCATCCCTGACACATCCCTGATGCTTTAGAGTACTTTATCACTCTGCCATAGTGATTGGATCATGGATGAACATGTGACCTGAGCCTGCCTCTGAGGCTTAATTCTGGGACTTTGGATGTAACATTTGGAAAAACTTCCTTACTGAGTCTGGAACTGGCAGAGGCTTTTATATGGAGAATGAAGACAGCACTGGAGAAGACAGAGCCAAGAGATGGAGCATGGGTTGGGTGAATCTAGGAAATAAAATGCAGAGGATAGTGTCATATGAGTCTCATGATTCAGCCATGCCTGAGGGAAACCACACTTGCACTTTAAAGTTATTTAAACTATTCCTCTTTCCTCTTCTCCCTGACTCTTTGTTACAGAACAAAACCAAGGGGGCCTGGAATGATAATACTCTTACAGAAAGAGACTCAGGTCCGTCTTGTCCGCCGCCTTAAAGGAAAGATATCTCTCAATGCCAGAGATTCGTGAAAAGGAAAGGAAAACGTTTATTTAGTGCTATACAAACTTAAGGTAGTGACCTAATGTCTTTATCAAAACCTTAAAGTGCCTTAAAACACCCACAAACGCACACAGCCCTTCTTTCCCCCTTGCCCAGTATGGGGTACTGTATTTCAGGAAAGGAAATAGAAGTCCAGTCTCAGGCAATGTCTGGTTATTCCCAGTAATCCGTGCTCGGCTGGTAGGCCTCTCTCGGTTCTCGGCACCATCAGCTGTGTCGCCAGAATCTGCTAAAACCGGGTGATGGTTCCCCCTGCTACTGCTGTGGGGGTCCCCACTCTGGCAAAGGTGCGTGGTCCTCTCTCCACTGCTCCAGCCATGTGGTCCTTTCTCCACCACTCCAGCCACACGGTCCTCTCTCCTCCAGGACCACGGGAGTCCCCACTCAGCCAAAATCCGAGTGGTTCTCCCTTCTATGGCTGCCGTGTCTTGGTTTAAATCCCCGCGCCAATCTTCCTCTGCAGCCTTATTTCCGACTCCTCCCACACTCGGCCACACTTGCCCTCAGTCTGCTGTTCTTTCCAGCTTTTCTGGTCACCATCATGGGTCTGGGCAAGTGTCACCTCATGTCCTGGAACCAATCTCCTCCGAGCTCCCACGCAAGTGCTGTAACTCAGGGGACCTGCCCCCCAGTCACATCTCGGGGAGGTGTCCCTTTCCATCCCCCTGGCCCAGAGCATGGCCATAGCTATTTAGCATATTCAAGCATCCAGCCCAAGGCTATAGGTATGTTAAATGACCATGCCATGGATTAGCTGCAAAGCTGCCCTGCACGTTCTTGCTCTGTGAGCCCCTTCCCCCAACTCACACCTGTGGTGGGGGGGAAGAGGTAAAAAAAAAATCTTAGAATCTCTGGACACCTTGAGTTCTGGGCCCCATTTTAAATGTCCATTTGGGGTTCCCCCCTCTTGGCTGCACCCTGTAACAAGGACACAAACAGAAATCAACCAATGAATGCATAAATAAATGGAATAACATTGATGTTTCTGTCTCCCTCTCTTCCTCTCTCTCTAAAGTCAATAAAGATTTCAAAAGTAAAATAAAATAAATTACAAATGTAATACATGTGAACGATTGCAAAAAATCATAAAAAACTTAAAACAAAATATAATCAATATTCTTAAGAGTGAATGGGAGCACTCATTTTCTCAGTTATTCCAACAGGAGATATAATGAATTCTTATAATTTTACCAATCTAACAGGAAAAACCTGGAATTCAATATTTTGATTTAATTTGTAGTTTCCTGATTAGTGATACTGAGCTTCTTTTCATATGTTTATAGCTTTTCCTGTTTATGTTCTTTGCCATGGTTTCTGCTGGGTTTTTGTCTTTTGCTTATTGTGTTACTCTTTATCTCTTGTTGATATTGTGTATTTCCTGTAAAAAATGCAGTAAGTATTGTTTCCCAGCCTGTCACTTGAGTTTGAAATCTGTTTATGGTGTTCCTCCCTCCCTTCCCCATAGAACTTTACAACATATGTAATCAAAAGGGCTTCATTTATGGTATCTCAGTCTTTGTGATACCAATAGCCTGGCAACAGATCCCCCAACCCTGGGTAAGAAGGCAACAGAGGAAGTATCACACTGAGCATGCACAAAGCTAGTGAGTTAACTGGATGGAGAGAAAGCTCTCCTACCCCTTCTGGTACCTGATTAGGGGTAGGACCAGGGAAAGGCAGGCACGTGCTCCATAGAGATCAGAATGGCAGCGGGAGTGGGGGGTGCTATATTGAAGAAACCTGTCAGTCTAGCTAGGGGGAAAAGATGGGATTGGTTGGTGGGGGTGGGGGGGCTGGATCCTTCTGGAGCTCACAGAAATTTGAGCTGAGAAAGCACCTGGTCTGGCCCACACAGGAAAATGAATATAAACCCAAGGGAAGGAAGGGTCAGGTCTTTTGACCCCCACCTCCCTCACAAATGTACTGGCAGGTGCATTTGTGGGATCTTCTGGCCCTGAAGCCACATGGCTGATGGTGGCACCAGCCACACACATGGGTTCCTAGGATACAGCCTGAGGCCTGCATGGATGATCAGTCAGTGGCCACCTGCATCTCTCAAGGGACAGTTCTTTGAATGGGAGAAGGAACTCTAGATGTTGCCTTTGGTGTTGGTTTGACTGAGGGTGGCAGAGTTTCCCTCTGGAGGGGGTGGGCTTTGAGACAAAGATCTGCCATTTTTCCAGATTGCACAGTATTTGAATAAAGACCTCGTTCCTTTCTCACCAACCCTTGCCTCTGGAATTTGTCTGTTGGTGGCAGTGGTAAGCTGAACCTCCATGTTGGTTTGGTAACATTTGGTTCTGTTCAGAAGGCTTTTCCTGTTCCAAGTTCAGATAATTTGTTCCACATTTTTCCTCATGCTTTTATGGAATCTTTATGCTCAGATTTTGATCCATCTGAAATTTATTGTTGTGCTTGCTGTGAAATAGAATGCCAATTTTATTGTGTCACGATTCCCGTATATTCACCATTTCATTTCTTTTTTTTTATTCATTCATTTTTTTTTACTTAAATGAATGTTCAAGTACAGTTTTCTCCCCCTTACTCCATTTCTAGTATTATTATTAGTATTAATTTTTGGATTCTAATTCTTTTTTTTTTTTGTGAAAAGGAAAGGAAACGTTTATTGAGTGCTATACAAACTTAAAGTAGTGTGACCTAATGTCTTTGCCAAAATCCCAAAGTCCCTTAAAACACCCACAAACATACACAGTCCTTCCTTCCCCCTCTGCCCAGTCTGGGGTACCGTATCTCAGGAAAGGAAATAGAAGTCCTTGGCTCAGGCAGCCCCTGGTTCTTCCCAGTAATCCTTGTCAGCTGGGAGACCTTCCTCGGTTCCCAGCACCATCAGCTGTGTCACTGTCCAAGCAGGATCTCCAATTAATCCAAAGCCATGCAGCACTGTCTCATGGCTACTGGTAAGAGTTCTTTCACCCTTCTTCCAGGCAAAGTCTCTCTTGCTTCCCAGGCCACGTGACCAAAAGAAGCACCTCAAAGCCACGCAGTCCTCTCCTACCAGAGCTGCAGGGGTCTGCACTCTGGCAAAACCGAGTGGTTCTCCTCACAAAGTTGCGGAGAGATGGGGTTGCCACTCGGCTTTGGTTGAGTGGCGATTTTCTGCTAAATCTGCATGGTGATTCTCTCTCACAGGGCTGTGGGAGCCCTCTACTCTGCCAAAAGCTGCAGGGTTCTCTTGGATTCTAATTCTTGTGCCTTCCAGTTTGTCAAGTTCTTCTGAAAAATTCTGTTATTTTATTATTATTGTTACATTGCATTAATTTAATGAAAAAATATATTACTATATATGTTTATATATATATAAAACCAAGGGTAAGACATTGACTTAATTATTTGTCCTTATTTTGTAGCCCACTGTCATTATCCATGCAATGTCTTCCTCTTATTTTATAATTTTAAAAAATTTTAATTGAGCCTTGGCTGATGTGGTTCAGTGGATTGAGCACTGGCTTGCAAACCAAAGGGTTGTCAGCTCGATTCCCAGTCAGGGCACATGCTGGATTGTGGGCCAGGTCCCCAGTGGGGGAACTCAAGATGCAACCACACACTGATGTTTCCTTTCCTCTCTTTCTCCCTTCCTTACTCTCTCTAAAAACAAATAAATAAATAAGATCTTTAAAAAAATTCAAATTGAATTTATTAGGGTGACACTGGCTAAAAATTATATGGCTTTCAGGTGTACAGTTCTATATACATCATCTATATATTCATTTCATGTTCACCACTCCAAGTCAGGCCAGGCCCCTTTCCGGTAACACACTAACCGTCTCTTTGTCCTCTTTGGGGAAATGTCTATTCAGGTCCAAGTAAAGTCTCCTTCTATCGCCATTTATACCATCTTTACCCTCTTCTACCCGATCCTACCTCTCCCTTTCCTCTGGTAATCACCATGTTGTTGTGTGTGTCTATAAGGTTATTATTATTATTATTTTGCTTAATCCCTTCACCTTTTTCACCCAGTTCTCCAAATCTTCCATCCCTCTGACAGCTGTCAGTCTGTTCTGTGTATCTATGAATCTGTTTCTATTTTTTGTTAGTTTATTTTGTCCATTAGATTCCTCTTGTAAGTGAAATCATATGGCACTTGTCTTTCTCTAACTGACTTATTTCACTTAGCATAATACTCTCCAGGTGCATTCACGCTGTCACAAAAGGTAAGATTTCCTTCTTTTCTATGGCTGAGTGGTGTTCCATTGTGTAAATGTACCACAGCTTTTGAAAAATATGTGGTATGGCTTTTTAAAAAATTGACTTTAGAGAGAGATGCAGAGGGGGAGAGAGGAGGGAGGGGGGAAGAGAGAGAGGTGGGGAGAGAGAGAAAAGCATCAGCGTGAAAAGGGAATATTGATCAGTTGCTTTTCATATGTGCTCTAACAGGGGATTGAACCCGTAGCTTTTTTGGTGTATGGGACTATGCTACAAACAACTGAACAACCTGGCCAGGTATGTACTACAACTTTTTTATCTATTCATTTACTGATGGGCACTTAGACTGCTTCCAAATCTTGGCTATTGTAAATGATATTGCAATGAACATAGGTGTGCATATATACTTTTGAATTAGGATTCTTCAGATAAATTCCCAGAAATGGAATTGCTGAGCCATAGGCAGTTCCAATTTAAATTTTTTGAGGTAACTGCATACTGCTTTCCACAGTGGCTGCATCAATCTGCATTTTCAGCAAGAGTGCACAAGGGTCCCCATTTTTCCACATCCTTGCCAACTTTTGTTGTTTGTTGATTTATTGATGATAGCCATTCTGGTGGGTGTGAGGTGATACATCATTGAGGTTTTCACTTGTATTTCTCTGATGACTAGTGACCCTTTTCATATGTCTATTTGAGACAGGATAGTAAGAAGCTAGGAGAATTCCTTGGCATGTGGAATGGGGAAATTGAGACAGAGAGCTAAATAAGCTTGTCAAGCAATTTATAGCCAAATACGGAAAGTCACCAGGGCAGAAAGCTCTGGGTGCCTAGCCAGAGCAACACTCCATCCAGATCTTGCCTCTAGGGTGGGCTTTTCTCTACTGGTGTATCACTGGTCATGCAGTTTAGATCCCCTGACCTTTCCTTCCTATAGATAACATCTAGGCCTCAGTTATATTTCAGCTGTAGGCCTCAGTTATATTTGAGTTATAAACCAGGTGGGTGATGCCAGGATTGGCTGCAATGAATAATTACTCTCTGCCCTGGTGCTGACCAACCAGAGACTACAAACTTGAAAGGGCACACCTGGAAAAGCTGATGAATATTTTATTGAGATCTTCCCAGAAGACCTTCCCTAAATCTCCAGCCTTTAAATACTCACACACACACAAAAAAGCTCCCAAGGTGCCTGTGCCTTTCACTTCCCCTTCTTCCTTCATAAGCATGCATATCCTACACTCTAAGGGGAGACTTGCAACTGGAGGAGCAATGGGTTAGCCTGCTGAACCTGTCTGCAAGGTTTCCTTTTCTCTGATTTTTCAGTGAGCAAAAGCAGCCCCACCTATGCTCTCTCCTGTTGCTTCTTCTGTGCTAAGATGTTTCTTATTTCACCGTCCCCAGCTTTAATAAATGTTCTCTAACTAACAATCACCTAAACTTATGTGAAATCCTCCATGAAGTCAAGAACCCACACACTACAGGCCAGCCTGAGGCACATCTGCTCCAGGCCAGGCCCCTTTCTAGTAACACATTGACCATCTCTTTGTCCTGTTTGGAGAAGTGTCTATTCAGGTCTTTTGCCCATTTTTTATGAACACTGCCTATGTGCCTATGAACACTGGGGTACATAGGTTCTTTTGAATTGGTGTTTCAAGGTTCTTAGGGTATAATATCAGCAATGGTTGCTGGGTCAAAAGGCAGTTTCATTTTTACTTTCCAGAGGAAATTCCATATTGTTTTCCACAGTGGCTGCACCACTGTTTGTCTGTAGTCCCACCAACAGTGCACTGGGGTTCCCTTTTCTCCACAACCTCTCCAGCACTAGCTGTTTGTTTTGTTTATAATGGACATTCTGACTAGTGTGAAGTAGTATCTCATTCTGGCTTTAATTTGCACCTCTATGATGGCTAGTGGTGCTGAGCATCCTTTCATATGACTCTGGGCCCTCTGTGTGTCCTCCTTGGAGAAGTGTCTGTTCAGGTCCTTTGCCCATTTCTTTCTTTCTTTTAATAAATATTTTATTGTTTTTCAATTACAGTTGTCCCAATTTTCCCCCATTTGCTCTCCTCCACCCATCCCACACCCCTCAAACAGACAATGCCAACTTGTCAATGTCCATGGGTCATTCATAAAATTTCCTTAACAACTCCCTTCCCCTCTATTCCACCCTCATATCCCTCATCCTCCCCTCTAGTCACTGTCAGTCTGTTCCATATATCCATGCCTCTGGTTTTATTTGGCTCATTTGTTTATTTTTTAAAATATATTTCATTGGTTATGCTATTACAGTTGTCCCATTTTTCTCCTGTTTATTCCCCTCCACCCTGTACCCTGCCTCCCACCATCATTCCTTCACCTTAGTTCATGTCCATGGGTCATACATACAAATTCTTTAGCTTCTCTATTTCCCATACTATTCTTAAATTCCTCCTGTCTATTTTGTACCTACCACTTATGCTTCTTATTCCCTGTACCCTTTCCCTATTCTCACTCTTCTCCCTCCCCACTGATAACCCTCCATGTGATCTCTATTTCTGTGAATTTGTTCCTGTTCTAGTTCACTTAGTTTATTTTTGTTTTTGCTTTCTTAGGTTCAGTTGTTGATAGTTTTGTGTTTGTCGTCATTTTGCTGTTCACATTTTTTATCTTCTTTTTTTTTTCCTTAGATAAGTCCCTTTAACATTTCATATAATAAGGGCTTGGTGATGATGAACTCCTTCACCTTGACCTGATCTGGGAAGCACTTTATCTGTACTTCCATTCTAAATGATAGCTTTGCTGGAAAAAGTAATATTGGATGTAGGTCCTTGCCTTTCATGAATTTGAATACTTCTTTTTTTAAAGTATATTTGATTGATTATGCTATTACAGTTTTCCCAATTTTTCCTCCTTTATCCCCCTTCCACCCTGCATCCCCCAACCCTCCAGCATTCCCCCCTTCCACCTTATTTCATATCCATGGGTTGTACATATAACTTCTTTGAATTCTGTGTTTCCTATATAATATTTTCCCTCTCACCATCTATTTTATGCCTACCAATTATGCTTCTTCTTCCCTTTATCTTTCCCTGCTGTTCAGCCTCTTCCCCCCTCCCCACTGAAAACTCTCTGTGTGATGTCCATTTCCCTGATTCTGTTCCTGTTCTAGTTGTTTGCTTAGTTTTTCTTTTTCTTTTCTTTTTTTTTTAGGTTCATTTGTTGATAAGTTGTGAGTTTGTTGTCATTATACTGTTCATTGTTTTTTATCTTCTTCAATTTCTTAGATAAGTCCCTTTAACATTTCCTATAATAAGAAACTCCTTCACCTTGACCTTATCTGGGAAGCACTTTTATCTGCCCCTCCATTATAAATGATAGCTTCACTGGATACAGTAATATTGGATGTAGGTCCTTGCCTTTCATGACTTCAAGTACTTCTTTCCAGACCCTTCTTGCCTGTAAGGTTTCTTTTGAGAAATCAACTGAGTCTTATGGGCATTTCTTCATAGGTAACTCTCTCCTTTCCTCTTGCTGTTTTTAAGATTCTCTCTTTATCTTTAATCTTGGGTAAGTTAATGATGATGTGCTTTGGTGTGTTCCTCTTTGGGTCCAACTTCTTTGGGACTTCCTAGAACTCTATTTCCTTTGACAGATTGGGGAAATTTTCCTTCATTATTTGTTCAAATAAGTTTTCAATTTTTTTGCTGTTGTCCTTTTCCATCTGGCACCCCTATAATTTGGATATTGGAAAGTTTAAAGTTGTCCCAGAAGTTCCCAAGCCTCTCTTCAATTTTTTGAATTCTATTCTTCATTTTGTTCAGGTTGGATGTTTAATTCTTTCTTTTGTTCCAAATTGTTGATTTGCATCCTGGTTTCCTTCCTGTTAGTGTTGGTTCCCAGAATATTTTGCTTTATTTCATTTTGGGTATCTTTCATTTGTTCTTTTATTTTTTGACCAAGCTCAATCAGTTCTGTGAGCATTTTGATTACCAGGGCTTTGAACTCACCATCAGATGGGTTGGCTACTCCTCATCGTTTTGCTCACTTTCTTGAGTTTTGCTCTATTCTTTCATTTGGGCCCTATTTCTTTGTCTTGGTGCACCTGTTAAGTTGTAAGGGGGTGGGGTCTTAGGTATTCACCAGGGTAAGGCAACCCTCCTTGCTATGCTGCTGCACTGCCTATGGGGGAAGGGCCAGAGAGGTAACAATGCAGCTTGCATGCTCAGCTCTAGCCCAACATTCCAAGGAACTCTCATGTGAGGCTGGGGGTTTCTCCCACCGCAGCAACCTCCACCATAGTGCACAGTCAGAGTTTTCTGTTCAGTTAGCCCTACCCACTTGGTCCACTGCCTTGTCACAGATTCTTTCTGTCCTCCCATCTTACCAGTCTGGTTGGTCTGTTTGACTGTTTCTTTAATTCCTTGGTTGTCAGAATTCCATGCAGTTTGATTTTCTATCACTTCTGGTTATTTATTGGTTTTAGATTGGTTGTTATCCTCTTTTTGGTTGTGCGAGGAAGTGAAGTGTTTCTACTATGCTTCATCTTGGCCAGAACTCCAATTACTTCTTTCCAACCCCTCCTTGCCTGCAAGGTTTCTTTTGAGAAATCAGCTGATAGTCTTAGGGGAACACCTTTGTAGGTAACTGTCTCCTTTTCTCTTGCTATTTTCAAGATTCTCTCCTTGTCTTTAATCTTAGGTAATGTAATTATGATGTGCCCTGGTGTGTTCCTTCTTGGGTCCAACTTCTTTGGGACTCTCTGAGTTTCCTGGACTTCCTGGAAGTCTATTTCCATTGCCAGATTGGGGAAGTTTTCCTCCATTATTTGCTCAAATAAGTTTTCAATTTCTTGGTCTTCTTCTTCTTCTGGCACTCGTATGATTAGGATGTTGGAACATTTAAAGTTGTCCAGAGTTACCTAAGCTTCTCATTTTTTTGAATTTTTGTTTCTTCATTCTGTTCCAGGTGGGTGTTTACGTCTTCATTTTGTTCCAAATCATTGATATGAGTCCTGGTTTCCTTTTCTTCACTCTTGGTTCCGTGTATATTTAACTTTTCTTCACTTTGGCCAGCCTTTATTTCTCCTTTCATTTTGTGATTGAGCTCAGTCAGTTCAATCACAAAATGAGCCTCCTGATTACCCATTTTGAACTCTGCATCAGATAACTTGTCTATCTCTTTGCCCCTTAGGTATTTTTCTGGAGTTTTAATGTGTTCTTTCATTTGGGCTGCATTTCCTTTTCTTGGCACACCAATTACGTTGTAAGCTGTGGAGCCTTAGGTATTCCTCAGGGCTGGGCAACTCTGTTTGCTGCATTGTGGTGCTGTCTGTGGGGGAGGAGTCAGAGAGGGAAAAATGCTGCTCTCTTTCTTCACTCTAGCCCCACTTTCCAACAAACTCTCCTGTGAGACTGGGAGTTTCTCCAGCCGTTGCAACCCCTGCAGTATTTTACAGTTAGTTTTGAGTCTTTAGTTTTCAGTCCAGCCAGCCTTGCCTTACCCACGTGGTCTGTCACCTTGCTGCATGTCCTCTTTGCTTGGCTGCCTATCTCTTGTTTCCACCCCTCCTATCAGTCTAGGTGAATGTTTCTTTAACTCCTTGGTTGTTTCTTTAACGTTCTTTCTCCATGAAATTTGATTTTCTGGCACTTCTGGTTGTTTATTGTTCTTAAATTGGTTGTTACCCTTCTTTTGGTTGTGCTACGAGGAGAAGCGTTTCTGCCTACATCTCCATCTTGGCCAGAACTCTAACTAGCCTCTGTTTTTAAAAGATGTAAAAGAGATAAGACTCTTTATAGAGGGGAAAAAGAATGTGAGCTAACTCCAGAAAGCAGAGCACTTATGCTAAGTTAGATGGTGAGATATAGTGAGAGTAAGGGGCAGAAACTTGGTGTAGTGTGCAAAAGAATGGAGAATGAAGTTAATCACAATAATAATAAAGCTCAGGAAGATAGTAAAATTGACTAAAACCAGGGAAGAGTGCTGAGAACAACAATAATATGAAAAGAAATATATGATCTGAATAAAAAGAATAAAAAGTAAAAGACAAAGGGTAGTGTGTTATAAGAATATGAGCAAAGTGAAGGAAGAGAAATTAAAATTCAATATGAAAGGGAGAACAAAGAACACCAGTCAAACAATGAAATTAAAGAAACAAACAAAAAAAGAAAACTATACAGAAGATAAATAAAAATAAAATAAAATAATAAAAAATAAAAAGTAAAAAATGAAATGGTAGTTCTGTAGGAAAGTGTAGTGAATTTTGTCTCAGTTGTTTGACTTAGCTTTCTGATCTCTCTCTGGATCTGTCTTTGATTCTTTCACAGCTCCAGGTCTTATTGTCTTACACTTGAAAGTAAAAAGAAAAAAAATGCCTCCTGCTGGCTTTGAACCCACCAAATGGGTTCTACTGGTCTTTCTGGATGTTGCATGCAGAGAGGGGTTGGGATCCATTATTTTTCCCTTTCCTGCATTTCTGTGTTGGGGGCTCAGTCTAGACTCCAATATTCACAAGTGTCCAACCTCCAGCCAAAGCCCACAGAGCACTGCACAGTTCCTGGTGTCTATATGCACCAGGCTGGTGTGTTTAATCCAGCTTGTTGTGCCACCCTTTGATTAGTCTGTGAGGTGCACCAAGTAGGAGTAACTCACACCCCTCTTCCTCTTTGCTGGTCTGGGTGTTGAGCACATGCAAAGTTCTTTCAGGCAGTTCAGTGTCCCTATTAAATTAAGTCTCTCTGGGGACTGCTACCCTTCTGAGCCCCTGATGCCCCACTTCGATCAGTCTGTGAGTCACCCTGATTTGGAGCAAATTACACCCCTCCTCCTCCCTCTTCACTGGCTTAGCCGCTGAGTGAGAGTTTCTTAAAGAGGCTGAGAACCTTTTTTTGAGTAAATTCCTCTTGTTTGCACCCACCATTCTTAACAAGCACCTGGATTTTCACACAGTCCAACTCTCTGACTAGTCCAGAGACTATCTTGGTCAGGATCTATTTCAGCCCAACTCTTCTCTCTTCACCAGTTGTCACCTGGCTCCCCAATTTCTCTGCTACTATCCCAGCCTGTGACCACAGTCCTAGCTGGGGAACACTGCCTTGGTGTGTCTCCCACTGCATCTTTATTCCCCCAGCAACTTCAAGCATCCAGGTTTCTCCTGGGTGTGGGACTGGCCTCCCTGCTCTGGGAGGGGAGGGAGCTGTGAAATTACAATTGTTGACCCAGCTCTCCTCCAAAGCTCCTATGGCAGCTGCCACCCCCAGCACCAGGCGTCAGGCCAGGGACTGCAGCAGCCTTGGTCCCTGCACAGGTCCCAGGGACCTTACCATCTCTACATAATCTCCTAACCATCTGTTTTTCAATGTCTTCTGAAATCTTTGGCTTCCAAACTTCATATAAGCTGGGGTTCCATTGGCTGTTCACGGTTCTTCAGAAGATTGGCTAGGTGTCCCAGCTGGGTGCTCTAGCAAGCGAGTTCAGCTCCCACTTACCTCACTACCATTTTCCAGTCCTAGTGTTTTATTTTTCTGATGTAATTGTCAGTGGGATTGTTTTCTTAGTTTCCCTTTCTACATTTATACAACGAAATGAAAGTTCATTTTCAGTGTATAAAAATACAATTAATGTCTGCAAATTTATTTTGTATCCTGCTACTGTACTGAATTCATTGGTCAGTTCTCATAATTTTTTGGTGGAATCTTTAGGGTTGTCTATATACAATATTATATCATCTGTAAATAATTATATTTTTACTTTTTCTTTTAATTTGGATGCCTTTTATCTCTTCTTGTTTGATTGAAGTGACTAGGATTTCCAATATTATGTTGAGTAGCAGTGGTGAAGTGGAAGTGGACATTCCTGGCTTGTTCTTGATCTTAGGGGAAAGGTTTTCAGTTTTTGCCCACTGAGTATAATGTTGGCTGTGGATTTGTCATATGAACGTTTACTACTTTGAGGTATCTTTTCTCTATTCCCACTTTAAGAGTTTTTATCATAACTGAGTGCTGGATTTTATCAAATGCTCTTTCTGCATGTATTGATATGATCATGTGATTACTATTTTTCATTTTGTTTATGTGGTGTATCAGATTAATTGATTTGCAGATATTGTCTTTTGATTGAAGTGTTTAAGTTATCTACATTTAATTTGATTATTGATTGTACATATTTATTCTTTTAACTATGTTACTCTGTGTCTTCACTTTCATCTTCTTTTTCTCCAAGACCCTTTAACATTTCTTTTTTAAAAAGATTTTATTTATTTATTTTTAGAGAGGGGAAGGGAGAGAGAAAGAGAGAGAGAGAAACATCAATGTGTGATTACCTCTCATGCATCTGCTACTGGGGACCTGGCCTGCAATCCAGGCATATGCCCTAGACTGGAAATTGAACCAGAGACCCTTTGGTTCACAGGCCAGGACTCAATCCACAGAGCCACACAAGCCAGGGCTCTTTAACATTTCTTGTAACACTGGTTTGGTGGTCATGAACTCCTTTAGGTTTTTTATTTTTTTGGTCTGGAAAGCTCTTTATTTCTCCTCCAATTTTAAATGATAACCTTTTAGGTAAAGTAGTCTTGGTTGTAGGTCCTTTTGCTTTTCTTCACTTTGGATATTGTGTGCCAATTCCTTCTTGGCTGAAATGATTTTGTTAGGAAATCAGCTGACAGGTAACAGTCTTTCTCTTGCTACTTTTAAGGTTTTATTGTTGTCTTTAATCTTTGCCATTTCAGTACTGATATATCTTGATGTGGGCCTCTTTGGATTTATCTTGTTTGGGACATTGCACTCCCTGGACTTAATGTGTGTTTTCCCTTCACTAGGTTAAGAAGTTTTGTAGTCATTATTTCTTCAAATAGTTTCTCTATCCTTTGCTTTCTCTCTGGTACTTCTGGTACCCCTATGATGTGAATGTCATTATGCTTCATTCTGTCCCCCAAATCCCTTAAACTATGGTCGTTTTTAAAAATTATTTTTTCCTTTTGCTGCTCTGATTGTGTACTTTCTGCTGCCTTGTCTTTCAAATCACTGATTTGATCCTCTGCTTCATCCAGCCTACTGTTTATTCCTTCTAGTGTATTCTTTATTTCAGTGTTCTTTATTTCCAACTGGTTCTTTTTATGGTTTATATTTCCCTTTTTATACTTACTATTTCTTTGTTGAAGTTTTCATAAGTTACTTGAGTATCCTTATAGCCATTTTTGAATTCTATATCTTGTAAATTCCTTGCCTTCATTTTATTTATCACTTTTTTTTTCCCTGGAGATTTCTCCTTTTTTTTTTTCATTTGGGGAATGTTTCTTTGTCTCCTAATTTTGGCTACCTCTTTGTGTTTGTTTCTATAGATTAGGTAGATCTGCTATGACTTTTAGTCTTGGTAGGGTGGCCTTATGTAGTGAGTGTCCTGTCAGATCCAGTGGCAGTCTCCTTAATCATGTGAGCTGGGTGGTTTAGGAATGCCCTTTATGTGGGTTATTGTTGGAAACTGTCCTGCCTGGTTTTAGGAGCTATAACCTTACTAACAGGCAAAAAGGCCCCATGGCTAGGGAACCTTGGGGCCATAAGCCACTAAGGAGACAAAACTTATCCTCCCAGCAGGGGCACAGCCTCTGCCCCCCATTACTTCACCTTGCTTGGCCCCTGGAGTGTGGCTGGGTAGTCAATGATGGGTAAGATTCCTCAAGGAAGGAACAACCTAAGACAGGCACAGTTATGGAGAGGCCATCAAGGAAGGACTTAGGGGATTATGGTGGAAGGACAAAGACCCTCACCCCTCAGCTTTATCATAGCCTGAGTCCTCATTCTATCTGTAAAACGTCTCCTAATCTCTTGGCTGCTTTGCCTTCCCCACCTGATTCAATGCCAAAAGAGGGTGCATCCCTGTGCCAAAATAGGTGGTTCCGGGCAGGTGGGAGATCAGGCCCGAAAAAGAATGCATAAAACCCTGTGAAACCTGCTTCGCCAAGCATGCCCTTAATATAAATGTTAAGGGTTCAAGTACAAAATAAGTTTGTTTCCCCAGGTTAATGGCTGATTGGCATCACCCTGTCTACCAGACCTAGACTCAAAAGGACCCCTGTGATCCCAGAAATGTTATCTGTAAACCATACCCCCTTTCTTTGATATGCATCCCTATGCAAGCTAAACTCAATAAAAGCCCATTGAGAGATAGGCTCAAATTCCTTCTCCCCCTAGAGTTTGGTCATCCTTTTTTCCCCAAGGAGATCATGTCTTGGTAGATTTTTTCTCATCTGTGGTGACCAGGAGAGCTCTGCTGGATGGAGCTCCCCCACAGGTTATGTGGGTCCTCCTATTGTAATTGAGTCTTGATTTCTATTGGCCTGTTCATATGTGGGGCTGACTCTCAGTCTTACTGACTGTGAGGATCAACCTGTACTTTAATATATGAGCTGCTGTGCTGATGCTGACCACACAAAGCAGAATTTGTCTCAGCAGGGTCTGGTGCCTGATAAAATTGTCTTTTGAATGTGCTGCTTGTGAAGCTAATTGGATCCTGCTGTTGAATTGGATGTTTTCTGAAGCTGGCTAATAGGTGTGTTTATTCTGGGACATCTTGGGAGGGACTGTGGTGAAGACCAGCATTAGATGCTGTGTGTGACTTGCCCTAGGCAACCTGTGTGGAGCTACAGAGTGATCTACAGTTTGTGACTGCTTCTGCTGGGTCTGGGTGTGTGTAGGAAGGACAAAACTGTGCATCAAGGTCAACTTTTACCAGCACCAGGCTTGGGGGCAGATGAACAAAAGTCCTAAAGCACCCTGGGATCTGTCTCTGCCTGCCTCTGCCTGTCAGCTGCATGTTAGGCTCAGTCAATGAAAGAGCCTCTGACAGCACTTGAGTTGTATGAGGTAGGTTCTCAGTGAGTCACTCAGTAGGGGTGAGTGGTGCTCATGAGATTGATACACATTCAAACTCTCTCTGCTGTTGCTGGGTCTGAGGCCACTCAGTAAATGTCCCAGGGCATGCCAAGTCTATCTTCTCCCCTCTAAATGATCACACACCTTTGTTGGGGCAAGGTCTCAAGGAGTTGTCAGGGTGAGGCCAGGAGAGTTTATGAGGCCTAAATAGACCAAGATTTAGCCATGTGAAAGGAGGGCTCTGCACTGCTAGGGTGTGCAAGGGAAAAATGATCCTCATCCCAGAGCCACACAACTCAGTCTGTCCCAGATTTTGCCAGGAGCCATATTTCAGCAAGGGGGGCCTCTAAGCATAGGAAGGATGGGGCTAATGAATCTCTGGTGAAGAGAAGGTGCTGGTCAGTATTGGGGGATGGTGGGGATAGTAGCCTTCTCCCCAGAGCCACCCAACTCAGTCTGTCCTGGATTCTGCCCAGATCTTGAAGGGGTGGAGCCATCAAGAGTTGGAAGGGTGGGGCCCCAGCAGCTTGGAAGGTGGGGCTAGCAGGTCTCCTCTGAGGGGAGGGCACCAGTCAGGTTCACAGGAAAGTGTAGGAAATGGCTCCTATTCCAAAGCCATGTAACTCAGTCACTGACACTCCCTGAGTCTGCCCAGACCTTTACACACTAGCCCAAGCAGTTAACTCCTCAGCAGGGTGCAAGCTCTGCAACATAGAGCTATAGGGAGTCCAGAGGGTGGGGCTATTACATTTCCCCAGACTGATGCCATATGGAGGGGAGTGCTCTGCCTAACAAAGATGGTGTCTGCTATGTGGGGGAGAGACTCAGCACAGGTATCCTGGTGGCTGTCACAGAGCCACAAACTCTAGTCTCTCTTTATGCAACTCTAGTCTGCTCCATCCTTACCCTGCTGGATTCCAGGGTGAGTGGTTGCGAATGAGATTTTATGCATCGGCCTTCAGAGAACACCTGTGTCTCCATCAGACTGTTGTTTCTCCTAGCTGGCAGAACCCCCACTGTTTTTCACAGCCAGATGTTATGTGGGTATCTCTTCCTAGCTCTGGTGCTCTGGGCTGGGGAGCCCATCTTGGGATTGGGAACCCATGCTTTTCAGGGGGCTCCAGAGTAGTCCTCCAGAATCTCAGCTGCTCCTGTGGGAGCTGGGCCAGTCCTGTTCATGTCTCCATCCTTTCTGCCAGTCTCGATGTGGCTTCTTGTGTAAATCCATGGTTACAAGACTTCTCTTCAACTAATGTTCAGTTGGTTATTCAGGTTGAATGCTCTTTATTTTAGTTGTAATTCCAATTTAGTCTGGGGAAGAGGTGATCACAATATCCATCTACTCCTCCCCTATCTTGGATCTCCCCAGTAATTTTATATTAATTATTTTTTCCTTTTCTCCCCAATATCTACTCCTATGAAAGTACCAAATAATTTATTTCATAAGTGTCTTTGGATAGTTATTAACCCCTTATAAAATATTTAATATTGTTTTATGTCTATACACAAAGTATTTTTCAATTATCATGATGTTTTAAAATGTGTCTATATAGTTGTGTGCATATCAAATTTGTTGCTTTTGGCAGCTGCATAGTATCTCTTTGGCAGCATCTATCCCAGTTTTCTTAAACAGTCCCCTAGTAATGGTTACCAAAGATGCCTCCAACTCTGTGATTCCACAGAAAATGCTTGATGAACCTCTTTGGATGGTCCTCCTTTGGACGATCCACTCATATTTCCTGAGGGCTGCACTAGGAATGTGCTTGCTGCATCATTTAATTTTTACTAAATGCAGTCTGATTGCTTTTCAGGCTGGCTGCACCCATTTTTCACTCCCACCCAAAGCCCAGATTATCTCAATTCCCTATATCTTTGCCAGTGCAGAATATTTTCTGACTTCTTAATTTTTGCCTGTGATGGGATAATTGTTTGATTGTGCATTTTCTGATTACAAATGAAGTGAAACATCTTTCCATGTACTTAAGAACTGCTTGGGTTTCCTTTGCTATCAGTTGCCTAATCATATCCCTTATTTTTTTGCTGTTAGGTTATTTTGTTGTTAATTTGTAGATGTTCTTTGTATATACCTTGGTATTAGATACTCCTCAGTCTATCACTTGGCTGTATCTTTAACTAAATGTCTTTATTGAATGGAAATGTTTCATTTTAATAGAGTCTATCCACCTATTTTTCTACTTTATAATTTATGCTTTTATGTATGTTTTAAGAACTCATCCTTCATCCTTAGGTCACAGGTATGGTCTCCTACATTGTTTCTTTTTTTATTAGTTTTATAGCATTTGCTTTCATTTTCAGGTTTACTTTAGTAAATGACCAATGTATACTTTGAAGATGAAGCTACCTTTAGTATATGGTCAAAGGTAGAGATTTCAATTTTATTTTGCCATATAGAATGAGTCTATTTCCCCACTATTGTCTCCAGTACCATGTTAAATGGAAGTGCTTGGGCAGGTATCTTTGACTGGTTTTTCTTTATTTTTCAAAAATTTCCATTTTTATTGAGAAATAATTGATATACATTACTATATAAGGCATAGAGCACAATGATTTGATTTACACATATTGTGAAATGATTACCACAATAAGTTCAGTTGATATCCATCTTACACAGATATTATAAAAGGAAGAAAAAAGGCAAAAATTTATTTTCCTTGTTATAAGAACTCTTAGGATTTACTCTCTTAACAACTTTCCCATTTACCATACAGCAGCGTTAGCTGTGGTCTTCCTATTGCACATTACATCCTCAGTACTCATTTATTTTATAAATGCACATTTGTACTTTTTGACCACTATCCTCCAGTTCCCCCTCTTCCCACCCTCTGCCCCTAGTAACCACAATTCTGATCTTTTTTTATGAGTTTGTTTTTTAGAATCCACATGTAAGTGCTTGAAAATTTCTGATCTGAAAGAGAATATATCCAAGGTGTTTGTGTATAAAGAATGATGGCTTGTAGATTTGGGTGTGTAGCCTTTATCAGGTTGAGGAAGTTCCCATATGTTACTGCTTTTCTTGGAGTTTTTATTATGCATAAATAGGTATTGGACTTTAATAAATGCAATTTCTGTGTCTAATGAGATAATTGTGTGATTTTCCCCTTAGTCTATTAATGAGTAGATTTTTCCTTTCATAGATTTTCTAACATTAAATTATCCTTTTGTTCTTTGTATAAGTCCTCCTAGGTATGTTAGTGCTTTAAAGGGAACTGTTCATTGAAGTGTAACTTGCATCCAGAAAACAAGACAGAATGATAAGTGAGCATAATTGTGGAATCAGTCTCTTGGTCAAGAAACATAACTTAACCACTCACCCCCTTCTAGACCTTTACCCTGTAAGAGTGACCACTGTCCTGATTTCTAACATCACTGATTAGTTTTGATGCTTTAAAATTTTATATAAATGAAACAAGAGGATAGACCACATTTTAAAATATGATGTTGGGTATGATGAACAAGTATTAGATTTAGAATCTTTGCATCTGTTTTCATAAGTGACATGGCTCTGTCATTTTCTTTCTTGCCCTGGCCTTATCCAGATTTGGAACCAATATTATTCTTGCTCTGTAAAATTACTAGGAAAGCTTTCTATTTTTTCTTATTTTCTGGAACAACTTTCCTATTGGCGTTTTTGTTTCCTTGAAAGTTTTGTTGAATTCACTTGTAAAATGATTTTGACCTGAGGTTTTTGGGGAAATGCCACTTTAGCATCTTTAATGATATTGATCAATTCAAGTCTTGTATTTCTTTTTGCTCCAATTTTGACACTTTATACTTTGCCATAAATTTGTGGATTTTATTCATTTTTTCAAATGTGTATATACACAATTGTTCACAATATTCAGTTACTTTGAATTTTTTATATCTGTAATTATTTTCTTTTGTTCTGTATTTTATTTATTTGCAATTTTCTCCCATTTTCAAAAATGTGGGAATTTAAAAAGTTATCCTTTTGCTTCTCATTTTACTTTATTATATTATGGTTATAATAATATGCTATTGATTTAAAAATTCATTTGTGCTTTAATAAATGGTTGATTTCATAAATGTTCCATATACTCTAAAAATAACACATTTTCTCTTTTTTTGGGTGGAACATTTCATATCTAAATATAGGTAAGCATATATTTTCTTATGTTTGTTGTTTGGCTGATTTATTCATCTTGTGGCAGAGGTATTCAGATCTTTGACCACAGTTTTTGTGTTATCTGTATTTCCCTGTAGTTCTTTCAGTTGTTATAGTATATATCTTGAGGCTGTATTTTAGGTAAACATATACTTATTTTTATTTTTTACATTCTTACTTCACTGTTCTTTTTAACAAAAGAAAAAGTCCTTTTTGTCCCTTATAAAGTTTTTGCTTTAAATCCTGTTTTCCCCCTTCTGATGTTAAAGTTGCTGTGCTGACTTTCTTTATTCCTTATTTTCCTGTTTTGTTTTTTTCTCTGTTCCTTTCATTTCTGTATCTTTAAGCGTGTCTCCAGCAGAATCCATATTACTGAATTCTTTAAAAAAATTCCTCTATTGTTTTGGAGCAGCTACCCTATTTATACTTAGTGCAAGCTCTGTTATAGTAAGATCTTTTTCTCCCAAGTTCTTTTTCATTTTATATTGATCATATTTTTGTTATTTTAAAAATATTGCTATATTTCAACACATAGACCATATTTTCTACTGTTGATTTGAAAGTCGGGCATTCTATTTTAATTTTCTAGTGCTTACCTCTAACATATTTATGCTTTTACTTATGAATGTTTTTTCCTGGTACACATTATCAGTCAAAGTAGCTTACACTTCAGAAGGGAAATATGAACTCCCAAGGGGAAAAAGGCAATGTCCTGGGAGCAGAAGGACAAAGGTACATAGGCCAAGATGGCCACCAGTGATTCCTTGTCTTCTGTACCTGTTTGGTGTTCCCCTCTCTCTGACTCTGGGGTGGTGTTAGTTACTCACCCTGATCAATAGAATATGACAGGAAGGACATTCTGGGCTAGGTCATGAGAAAACTTAGAGCTTCCCTTGGGTCTTTTGGAATTCTGGCGCTCCACTCCCCTTGTGTACTAATTATTCTACAGCGAGAAGTCAAACTACATGGGGAAGTCCAGTGCAGGCACTGTAATTAGCTGTCCCCCTGACCTGCCATCCAACAGACAGTGTTAACTGCCAACATGCAAGTGAGAAACTTTGGATGTCCATTTCAGTATTCTGTGGGTCCAGCCACCATGTGTGTTCAATTGCATGTGGGACCCAGTGAGCACCACTCAGCTGAGCTTAAATCAGCTTACAAAGCTGAAAGAACTAGAAGTAAATCCTTATTTTAAGGCATTTAGTTTTAGGATAGTTTGTTATACAGCATTAGGTGTTGCCCTTCAAACCCAATGCATACTCTTTCTGTTATAATGACCTTGTGTTCATGTGTGAAGATGGGAGGGCAGGGAGAATGTTGGAGACTGACCCCTCCATTGTTATCTGCCACACTCTGTAGCCAGTGCTGCTGTTTTTTCTGATCACCTCTAGATGATGGGGTAGTCAACAGTTCCCTTAGAGTATGCCAGGGAGAGAAAAGAGCACGTGAAAAAGCATTCCTGTCATCTAATCCATTCCCACAATGCCTGTCTCTTCTCCAGTCTGGATTGCCATGATTCCTTTCCCTTACCCTCCACACACTCACGTACCACATACCTCACACACCTGCATACATATACACAATCACACATTCTTGCACACACATGCACATATCAGAACTCAGCCGCCTTCTGTCTCATAGTTTCATGCTAGTTTCTCAGATCTATTCACCTCCCTTTCACTTCTGTGGCATCACTAGTGTTGGGGTTCTAGCAGGAAGCCATCAGTCTGGTGTCTTGTTTGCACTGAATTTGTAAACTCCTTTGGGGGATATCTGATCTCTTTGTGTCCCAGAACCTAGAATATCTTCATGTATCTGAGTTTTCCTTTATGTAAAGTTTGATCATTTATTTCATATGGGTCTTGTTACAATTATTACTAATGATTTTTTATTTTTTGTGAATGGGATATATTTATCACCCTTCTGCCTCCTCCACCCCTAAAATTTTCTAATGAGTCATGGCTGTTGAGTTGGAATCTTGTTTTGTCTGGACACTTCCTAAACTCTTTTACCTGTTTTCATAGTTTTTCTAGGTGGGTAACTATATGGTTTGCAAACAATGACAGCTTAATTTTTTCTTTGCAGAGACTCTTCTTGTTCTTACTGCAGGGTATCTAAGGACCCTGCTTGAGGCAACACAGTCAGCACAGCCCCAAGGCAAAGGATTAGATCTCATGGGCACTCTGGGCACTGAGCTCCCTGTAGTCTTAGAGGTGGGTGGAGAGTCAGGGTGGAAATAGACATTCTTGTTTTATTCCTGACTCTGATAGAAATGCTTCTCAAGTTCCACTGTTAAGTATCAAGTTTGGTAAAAATTTCTACTAGACAATCTTTATTATTAAGGAATTTTCTTTCTGTGCCTAGTTTATTAGTGGCTTTATAAGTCAGAAGTGAACAATGAATTTTATCAAATTCTTTTTTGGAATATACCTATAACTGATCATAAGAGTTTTGGGTTTTAATCCATTAATACAGTGGATAATATTACATTCATAATGTTGAGTTATCCTTTAACTTCTGATCTATGTCTTATTTGATCATGAAGTGTTTCTCTTTTAAAGATATTATTTACTTATTTTTAGAGAGACAGGGAGGGAGCGAAAAAGAGAGGAAGAGAAACATCGATGTGAGAGAGACACATTGATTGATTTGTTGCTTCTTCTTGTATGTGTCCCAGGTGGGGACTGAAACTGTAACCCAGGCATATGCCTTGACCAGGAATTGAACTGGTGACCTTTTGCCCTGTTGGACAATGCCCAAACAACTGAGCCATACCAGTCAGGACTATCAAGAACTGTTAATCTTTTGATTATGTTATAGCTATAATTTATTATTTTATTTCAGTTTTTGGAATATTTTTAACCTATGTTATGGAAACTGAGCATCCTTATGATTTTGATTAAATTTAGTTTTAAATCCTAGCTCTAGAAATCATATCCCCTCCCATTCCTCAGAGCCATAGCCTCTCCTATGATAATCAGCAACCCCAAAAGCAGCAGAAGACAGTAGCCCAACCTAACTAATAAGTCCTATGGTTCAGACCTCTGACAGACAAAAGATAACATCTTGGCTTAAATCATTTTTTGTTTCCTGAGCCCTAACATGTAATGACCCTTGGCTACTGTCCCCTGAGGCTGAACAAAGAGATACTGAAACAGACTTCAGAGCTGTCCTCAAGACCTGAAAAAATGATTTATTACCCTTACCAATCAGCTCCCAGCATGCCTCAGAACCCCTAACCCATGGTGTCTTGTGTTTTTGCCCTATGTAATCTTTAACCTACATACTGTCAGGGAGTTGGTATATATATAGCAAAAGCTCCTTGTCTCTGTATTGGCCAATTTAATTTTAAGTTATTTTTTCTTCTTATAGTGCAAACTCTGCTTGTGCATTTCTTTGAGCAGTGTGCAAAGGCAGAGGGCCCCAAGAAGAAACACTAGGGTTCTGGTAACAATATAGGTTTATATATTTGTATTTTTAAAATATCTTTGCCTAGTTCTCTTAGAAAGAGGTAGAATTTTCTATTTTCCTTGGCACTTTCAAAACTGTATGTATAACTGAAAAAAATTTAAAAATTTTTCCTGTATAAACAACCATTGAATTAAAAGGTAAATCAAAACAAAGAAAAATTACTTAAAAATGAACAATGCAAACATGATATATAAAAATTTATGAGCTATTGCTAGATCAAAGCATACTTTTATTCCAAAACAAAAGTTTATGTACTTGAAAACAGAAATGGCTGAAAGTAACTAGAAGTTAGATGAGAATTCTTCAAGACACATGTTAAAAGTAGTTTAACAAGTAATTTTTTAACCCTAGAAATGCATATATAAATATAAATGTAAATTTTAAAAACATGAGTGAAAAGTAATACTCCAAACTATTCATTGTTGTTAATTTTAAGTATGAGAATGAAATTGGAGAAAATGAGAAAAATTATAAATGGAAAATTTTTTTAATGTTTGATTTTATAAGTTTCAGTATTAATTGTTTACAAGGGAGAATATATTTTTATATATTTTTCCTTTTTAAAACCAATTTTCAAAATAAATTAAGATTTATTGTGTCAGCCACATTTCCAAACACAGTACAGATAAAGCTGGAAATTAATAAGAGGATAGCATCCCAAAATTTATCTGCTTGGAAATTTAAAAACAAATTTAAATAATGTGAATTAAACAATAAATCTGAACTGAATTACCAACTATTTACAAATGAACAGTACTAAAGGCACTGCCCATAAAACCCACAGGATACCCCCCGAGATACATGTATTTAGAGGAAAATGAATAGCTCTAAAAGTATCATTAGAAGAGAGGAAAGATGAAAAGGTAAGGGAACTGAACATTTACCTCAATAAGCTCATAAATGAACAACAAAATAAATCTAAAGAAAGCAGACAAAAAAATAAAGGAGCAGAAATTAATGAAATAGACTAACACAACAGTAGACTGAAGCTATAAAAATGAAAAATAATTCTTTGAAAAAATTGACAAACTAGACAAAACTAGCAAATCTGATCAAGAAAACACATCAATAACCATAAAAATGAAAAATTGGCATTAGATATACAGATATCTAAATTATAAAAAGATAAATTTTTCCAATAAATTTGACAATCCAAAGTGAAATGAACAATTTTTAGGAAAAATTATACATGTATATGTACAAAATGGCAGATACTGCAATTTGGCTCACTTCCTTTCCTTCAGAAGTGCCTCTCCATGACAAAAGTGAGAAAGCTAAAAACCCCATTCTACATATGTCCTTACAGCTAGAGTTGAGCGTGTGACCTGGACCCAGCCAAGCAGATGTGCCAAATCAGGACTCCAGAGATGAGAGAGAGAGGTGGGGGGTGGGATTCTGCAGAGAGACCAGGTCTTGTGGCAAAAGCATCCCTCCACTAAGGCAGCTGTGGCAGAGGTGTCTTGTGGTGGGTGGCAGAGGCTATTGGAATTCTTCTAGGACAGTCTCTTAGAAGGGTATATGTATATGTATACATATGTACGTGTATATACATATACATATATGCATATGTATATATGTGTATATATTCATATATATGTCTATATATATGGGTTGGGAATTTCTCCCACTCTTGTCTGTGTCCTTCACCCTCCCAGGAATTCAGGAAACTCTCTGAACCCTGTGGTATACAGTTTTCTGCCTTAGTTAGCCAGCTGTAGTCTGTAACCAGGAATTTTGACTAATATACCAACATTGATTCAAGAAGAGGCCCAGAGACCTGACCAGGTGGCTCAGATAGTTGGAGCATTGTCCCATAGACCAAAAGATTGTGGGTTAAATTTCCAGTCAAAGCACATACCTAGGTTGTGAGTTTGATCCCCAATTAGGTGTGCCCAGAAAGCAACTTGCAACTGACCAATGTTTCCTTCACATTGATGTTTCTCTCTCTCCCCCTCTCTCTGGAATCAGTAAAGTGTATCCTTGGGTGAGGATTAAAAACAAAAATTAAAAAAAAGAAGAGGCAAGGAGAAAAGTAAATACAGTAAATAAAAAAGAAGGCATTAGGTCCAGATGGTTTTATGGGAAACTTCTACTAGACCTTTAAAGAACAGATAATTTCTGTGTTGAAAATTGTGATTTGTATATTCAGTATAGCAATTTTATGTCATTAATGAATTCAAGTTTACAAATGCCTCACAGGCTAATGCAGTAAAGGCCGAACAAAACAGGCTTCCAGGATAGATTTTGCTTGTGGGAGACTCCATTTACTCCTCCGATGTGGTCCAGACTTTCATGTAAAGATGAAGAATATGGGGCTTAGAAGATGAGGAATGGTTGATTCATTAACTGAGCACTTGCACATGCTTGTGTTGTTTTAGGCATGGAGAATACAGCTGCAAGCAAAATAGACCTCTGCAGCCACAGAGATCTGAGGGGAAGTTCTGACAGAAGGGCAGTGCAAAGACTTTGAGGTAGGAGCATGCTTATCATGTTCCAGGAGTGGCCAGGATATCAGGGTGGCTAGAGTCAAGGGGAAAGAGAGGGGAGATGAGTCGGAAAGGAGTGAGATCAGACCTGAATGAGCATGGGAGGTCACTCAGGGAGGTCTCATACCACATGTTTTAAGGTGTGACAATAGTTCCACATGGAGGATGGGTTCCATGTGGAGGCTGAGAGAAAGAGGAGTCAAAGACAGTGCACAACACAGAGAAGTATGGAGACCAGTGTGCCAGGTCCCCATACTTTGTGGTGGGAAAGGGTTTCCCCAGATCAGGACAGGTGTGCATGATTGGGGGTGGAGAGTGGGGCAGGAATGCTCCACATAGCCTTCCAGGGCCCATGGGGCTGAAGGAGACAGATTGGGGTGGAGATAATCAGTGTGTGATAGAACTGGGACAATTTCTGGACCTGCTCATGCCTCTAACTACATTTCTAAGCACATCTGTAATTTTTTTTTTTAAATTCTTATGTTTGGAAGTGTAATTTTGCTGCTGTTGAAATTCTACGTGTGGTCTTTCCTCAGTCTCTCTGCTTTAATTGTGTACCCCTGGCTCTGTGCCTTTGTGCTGGTTGGCTTGGAGATTCATAATTTCAGGCTGACACCATAGTAACCACTTAGTTTGATTCAAGATTCCAGTGTCATTTCTGGCTGCACTTGAATAGGACTCCTTATAGCAACAGCAATTATTTCTTTGTTTTCAAGGAAAATGTAAACAGAAGGTCAGCTTTGGCCAGGCCTCTTAATTTCCCTCCCTTATAGTGACAAGTTGATTTGGGAAAATTGGGTCTGTTGTTATTTCTCCACCCTGCTTCTCCTGCTCTCCCTGCCCCCACTGGTGACAGAGGCAGTGGCAGCTGGGATGACAGGTGGGGCTGACTGGGGTTAGGCACAGAGATGGAAGATGGGCTTTTGTAGCAGCTTCAAATAAAGCTAGAGCCTGTCTGGTGTCCTGAACCGTGCCTCTTTCCCCTCACTCTCCCCAACCCAGCCTGTGAGCCCCAGCAGAAACCAATGCTAGCTAACATTCAGGGAGTGGCCTTAGGTTGGCCCTGCCTCTTTACAAGCTCAGCAGAGGCCTGAAGCTGCCACCATCCAGCCCTCTAGACCCCGAGGTTCCACAGCCTCTGCGGGTGAGACTCTAAAGTCTCCTGCCTTAAGTTCTAAATCCAGCAAGCACAATACCCCATTATCTACCTCCCCATTATGGTGCTCTACCTTCCCTTAGGAGCTCCCTGCCTCAGTTGCCCTGTCTGCTTCTCCAGACCTCCTGAAGGAGGAGGTCTAACCCCTTTGGCTGGACCATTCTCTCCGGAGTCAGCCTTTGCTGGAGTTCTGTTCTGTGAGCCCTTCCAAACCCTAACGCCACCAAGTCTTCTGTCGTCTCTGATTCCTTCACCTGCTTGAGCTTCAGTTTCCTTATCCGTGAAATGGAGACACTAACAGCCCTCTCCTTGCAAGGGACTTGAAAAGTTTTCAAGGTTCTTACAGCACTCAGAAAGGGTATCTGTCAACAAAGCTGCAAATTCTTCCTTCTGGATCTCAAGTGGATCCACGTTTCCCTCAGTGTGCCATATTGAAGGTGGCAGGAATGGTCAACATCCTGTGTTTTCTCCCCCAGCACAGCTGTGGAAGCATGCAGCCTGGGTCTCCAGACACAGTCTGTGACAGCACTGCCACTGCCCCCCACCCCACTTCACTGCTGCATGACAAGTTAGGAACTGGGGGGTTGCATAGTTTCCTTAACTCCATTCAGCCAGCTCCACGTCTTAGGGTCTGTCTTGTGACATCCCATTTCCAGGTAGCATTGTTTGTGTTCCCGAAGCCTCTTTCTTTCTTTTTTAATTACTTTACTGTTGTTCAATTACAGTTATCTGCATTTTCTCCCCACCACTCACCTCCCACCCGTGCCAAACCCACCCCCCTCCCTTGCTTCCACCCTTCCCCTTGCTTTTGTCCATGTGTCCTTTATAGCAGTAGCATCTGCTATAAACCTTTCTCCCCACTGCCCTCTCCCCCTCCCCTCTGGCTATATTGTTAGATTGTTCTTAATTTCAATGTCTCTGGTTATATTTTATTTGCTGTTTTCTTTTGTTGACTATGTTCTAGTTAAAGGTGAGATCATGTGGTATTTGTCACTCACTGCCTGGCTTATTTCACTTAGCATAATGTTCTCCAGTTCCATCCATGTTGTCGCAAAGAGTATAAGCTCCTTCTTTCTCTCTGCTGCATAGAATTCCATTGTGTAAATGTACCATAGTTTTTTGATCCATTCATTTACTGATGGACACTTAGGTTGCGTCCAGCACTTGGCTGTTGTAAATTGTGCTGCTATGAACATTGGGGTGCATAGGTTCTTTTGGATTGGTGTTTCAGGGCTCTTAGGGTATAATCCCAGCAGTAGAATTGCTGGGTCAAAAGGCAGTTCTATTTTTAGTTTTCTGAGGAAATTTCATAGTGTTTTCCATAGTGGCTGCACCAGTCTGCATTCCAACCAACAGTGCGCTAGGGTTCCCTTTACTCTGCATTCCCTCCAACACTTGTTTGTTCATTTGTTCATGATGGCCATTCTGACCCATCATGTGTGAGGTGCTATCTCATTGTGGTTTTACTCTGCATCTCTCTGATGACTAGTGATACTGAGCATCTTTGCATATGTCTCTAGGTCCTCTGTATGTCCTCCTTGGAGAAGTATTTGTTCAAGTCTTTTGCCCATTTTTTAATTGGGTATTTTGTCTTCCTGGAGTGGAGTCGTGTGAGTTCTATGCATATTTTGGAGATCAAATCCTTGTCTGAGGTATCATTGGCAAATATGTTTTCTCATATAGTTGGTTCTCTTTTCATTTTAATGCTGTTTTCTTTAGCCAGGCAGGAGCTTTTTAATTTGACAAGGTCCCAGTTATTCTTTCCTTTATGTCCCTTGCTCTAGGGGACATATCCATGAAGATGTTACTGTGTGGAATGTCTGAGATTTTCCTGCCTATGTTTTCCTCTAGGACTTTATGGTGTCATGACTTATATTTAAGTCTTTTATCCACCTTGAATTTACTTTTGTGCATGGTGTAGTTGATAATTCAGTTTCATTTTTTCACATGTAGCTGTCTAGTTCTCCCAACATTATTTGTTGGAGAGGCTATTTTTGCTCTATTTTATGCTCTTCCCCCTTTGTCAAATATTAATTGACCATAGAGACTTGGGTTTATTTCTGGGCTCTCCATTCTGTTCCATTGGTTTATGTGGTTGTTTTTATGCCAGTACCAGGCTGTTTTGATTACAGTGGCCTCGTAATACAGTTTGATATCAGGTACTGTGATCCTTCCTGCTGTGTTCTTCTTTCTCAAAATTGCTGCAGCTTTTCAGGGTCCTTTATGGTCCCATATAAATTTTTGAAATGTTTGTTCTATATCTGTGAAATATGTCATTGATACTTTAGTAAGGATTGCATTGAATCTGTAAATCACTTTGGGTAGTATGGTCATTTTGGTGATGCTAATTCTTCTAATCCATGAGCATGGTCTATGTTTCCATTTGTTTGTGTCTTCCTGAATTTCTTTTTCCAGTGTTGTATAGTTTTCTGAGTTAAGTCTTTTACCTCCTTGGTTATGCTTATTCCTAGATACTTTATTTTGTTTATTGCTATAGTAAATGGGATTTTTTCTCTGATTTCTGTTTCTGATATTTCATTGTTGGTGTACAAAAACACCTTTGATTTCTGAGTATTGACTTCATATCCTCCTGTTTTGCCAAATTCATTTATTAGGTTGAGTAGTTTTTTGATAGGATTTTCTATGTACACTATAATGTCATCTGCAAACAATGACAGTTTTGCTTTCTCCTTTCCAATTTGGATGCCCTTTATTTCTTTGTCTTGTCTGATTGCTGTGGTTAAGACTTCTAGTACTATGTTGAATAGGAGTGGTGAAAGCAGGCATCCTTGTCTTGTTCCTGATCTTAGAGGGAATGTTTTTAGTTTTTGCCCATTGAATATGTGTTGGTTGTAGGTCTCTCATATATGGCCTTTAGTATGTTGAGTAATCCTCCCTCTATTCTCACTTTGCTAAATGTTTTTATCATAAATGGGTGCAGTACCTTATCAAATGCTTTTTCCGCATCTATTGATATGATCATGTAATTTTTGTCTTTCGTTTTGTTTATATGGTGTATTACATTTATTGATTTGTGGATATTGTACCATCCTTGCATCCCTGGGATGCATCCCACTTCATCATTGTGTATGATCTTTTTAACATGTTGCTGGATGCAGTTTGCCAATATTTTGTTGAGGATTTTAGCATCTATGTACACCAGTGATATTGGCCTGAAGTTTTCTTTCCTTATTATGTCTTTATTTGTTTTTGAGATTAGGATGATGTTGTCTTCATGAAGCCTCTTTCTGTTTTGAGTGGCAGAGCCAGGGAAAGCCAGGGGAAGTCCTTTAGGCACAGTCAGATCCAGAGCCCAGTTGATAACATTAGCCCTGCTTCCATGTGTCTCTTTACCTCCCTCTGGTTGTCAGCTTCCTTCTGCAACTCCCTCAAGAGTGGGGATATGGCTGCTGGCTGTTCCAGATTTACTTCCTGCCAGTGTAGCAGAAAGAAAGCTTCTCTGCCTCAGCATGCATAGGTCATTCCCAGAGAGGTCTCTGAGCAGCACAGTGGGTCCTGTACCACAGCTTGCCTCCCTCAGACCAGTCACTGTTTTCAGGGTGGTAATGGTCTATGGTTGGCCTATTCCAGTTTACGCATTTCCACCAGAGGTTGGGGTATATGTGTTCATGTGTGTATATGCATGTGTGTGCACACACCTGCAGAGCTTTCTCAGTGCCACAGGAAGTGGGGAGAATTTTCCCAGACATTGGAGATGTTATCAGAGGAAGGGGGGCAGAAATGGGCCATATATCCTTTTGTGGAGGCTGTTGCTCCTGGCTGTCTAGAGCCCTCAAGGCCAATCCTTACCAGCATGAACTTCCTGAAACAAAGACCAGCATGTCACTCAGTTGTCCAAAGTCTACCCAGGACTTCCCAGCTAACCTGGCCCAGGCAGCCTCCTAGACAGGCCTTTGTTTTTCAAAAACAGTAGGCCTGTCTTCTCTCTTCTCCCCAGAGCTGCATTCTCCTTCCTCCTCTCCCATACTGCCTTCTTTTTCTCTGTGTTCTTTCTCTGTACCTTTAGTAAATATTCCATGAGTACCTACTGTGTGCTAGCACTCTGTTATAGGCCCTGGTGGGTCAATCCAGGAGCCCTAAAGACCTGTTCCAGTATTCTCCGTGCTTATAGGCTAGATTACACAATGACAGAGTGATAGGGGACTCAAGAGTTGGAAAATTTTAGTTTAAGGTAAATAGTTAATAAGCTTATAGGTAATGCATACGTTCAAGTTATTGTTTTAGGAACTGCAGATAAGGCCTGCCACTCCAGCGAGAGACAGCTGACCTCCTGGAACACAGCTAAAGCTTACTGCCTGGGGAATAAGTAGAGGTATTGGGCCATTGTGTTCCAGAGAGACAGACAACTGCCTGCCCCTGGGACAGCTAACTTCTTAGGGCAAGAATACTACAATTTTCAATCTAATTTTCCCTGAATTTCAAAACCCGTCACTGCAGTTTGTTCTCTGTTATAAAAAGGCTGGCTTGGAAAGAAAATATAAGACTGTGCATTAGGGTGTGAACCCACCATCTTCTCAGATCATCAGCCATCTGAATAAAGTGCTCATAAAGATTCAGTCCCTGTCTCTGCTTCTTGGATTTGGTGTGTGACAGGCAGCACAAATGCCAGTCTTTTCTGGTTTCAGGATTACAAACTCTGGAAAGTTCTAGGAAGAGGAAAGGTGCTGAAAGAGCATCTGTCAGGGGCCTTGGCATGGCCTCTGGCCAGAGAAGCTCCCTGGAGGAAGTAATAATAACTTCTGGAGGAACAGAAGCAATAAGGGGCCATTCCATGCAGGAAGGAGAGCATGGCCACAGGTTATGAGTTTGGGGGTGTGAATGTGGTGAGAGAAAAAGGGACAGTGGCTTGGGCAGTGGTGAGGCTGAGACAGGCTTCTGGCCAGTTATAGCCCCTTCAGGAAGCATCTGATGTTTTACCTCCTTCAGGAAGCCCTTTGTGACTCCCTAGCCCTTGCTGCCTGAGCATTTACAAACTGCATTTTGTTCAGTTGTGCCCTTGTCCATTTTCTTCCTTAGGTTTGGGGCTCCTTAAAGGAAGGGTGTTTTGTTTTTATCTCAGAGTCCCTAGTGACTGGTATGTGTTCTGATCCAGGGTAGGGCATCAGGAAATGTTTGGGAAGATCTGGAAATGTTTTGCTTAAATAGCAAGAGTCCTATAGAGCAGCCCAAAGGACATGAACCCTGCAATGACCCTACTAGTCTAAGAACCTTTACTTTTTCGTTGCTTCTAGAGGGTCAGGTCACTGGGGTATTATGTCAGACTGGGAAGCTCAGATCACGGGTTTTCTTTTTCTCCCCCCACCCTCCTTCCATCCCTCTTCTTCCCCCTCCCTCCTCCTCTTCCTTCCTTTTCTTCCTTTGTTCTTCCCTTCCTTGTGCTCTGACTAGGGAATGAACCTACAATCTTGGCATATACAGATAACTCTCTAACCAACTGAGCTACCTGACAAGAGCTCAGAGACAGTTTCATTGAAATGGCCAGAAAGATGAAACTAAAAAATACTATGCATCATTGGTCTCCCTCAAGATGTGCTGTATTGTGTTTAGCTGTTGCAGAATAAGTAGAAAGCCACGACTTCTGACCTCTTTTTCCACAAGCTGAAGGAGGGGTGCTGATGGATCCCCTCTAAGGAAAAGAGCCTGGGTTATTCTCTCTTGATTCTATTCAAAATTGATCTCCTCATTACAGAACACTGGGGAATACTCAAAGTAAAAAGGAGAGAGGGAGAGCAGGGAGGGAGAGAGAAGTGGGGGACAGTGGGAGGGAATGAGGGAAGGAGAGAAAGGAAGAAAGAGAAGGAAGAATGCAGAGAGAAAGAGGAGAGAGGGAGAAATGGGGGAAGTTGGGGAAAGGAGGAAGAGAGAGAGAGAGAAAGAGAAAGAGAGTGAGAGAAGAGAGATATTGAAACCAGAAAAGAGACTGGGTCTTCAAGTTGCCTGTCACTACCAACCCAATAAGGAATGACAGTGATGGAATCTTTATGGGAGCTTTATTCAGACAGCTGATGATCTGAGAAGATGGTGGGTTCATACTCTAACAGACCATCTTGTCCTCTTTTTCCAGGCCAGACTTTTTATAATGGGGGAATAAACAAGGTGCGGTGCAGTGTTGCAGAAGCTGCAACATTCTTGTCCTGGGCAGTTAGCTGTTCCCAGGGGAGGGTGGTCATCTGTCTCTCCTTGGAACATGAAGGCCAGGATGCCTCCAGTTGTCCCCAGGTGGTAACTTTAGCAGTGTCCTAAGAGATCAGCTGTTTTCCCAGGAGCCAGGACAGGCCTTATCTATAGTTTCTAGAACAAAAGCTTTAACATATACATTACTTGCTAGATTTACAACTTTTTACCTTAAGCTAAAATTTTCCAAGTCTTGAGTCCCCTATCAATATATCAGTTCCTATTTCTACTGCTCACAGAATTTAGTATTTTTTAGAGTGTCTAAAGCACAGAACTTAAATTCCAGCTTTGTCACCCACCAGCTTTGGGGCTCAAGGAAACTTCTTTTCTCACCGAGCATGTTTCCTGATCTGAGATCGTGGGTGCAAGGATAGCCACATGAGATGAGGGAGCCTCAGGAAGAGCTCCAAGAGTGCTAGCCATTGGCATTCAGCACTCTGCATGTGACTAGACACACTTCCCCCACCCAAGACTTTATTTTTTGAGAGGGGAAAAGAGAGAGAAAGAGAGGGAGAGAAACATCAATGTGTGGCTGCCTCTTGTGCACCCCCCGTACTGGGGACCTGGCCCACAACCCAGGCATGTGCCCTAGACTGAAAATCAAACTGATGACCCTTTGGTTCACAGGCTGACAATCTGCTGAGCCGTACCAGCCAGGGCACTAGAAACACTTTAAAACCATATATTTAAAGTCTTTTACTGTGGATATTTAAGTTTCCTGCCCCAAATGAACCACATTCAAGACTGTCTGAGTGTCTGTGCCTTCAGGTAAGCTGGGTGCCTTCCATCTCCCCAATCCTCACTCCCTGGGGGTCTCCTTTGCCTCTGGAGGAGAAAGCAGAGCTCACTGGGGATAAGGTGTGTGGGGGAGGGGCCGCTTTGTGGCAGGATGTACTAGGCCCGTTTCCTAGGAAACCCAGGCTGGGAAAAAGGACTACTCAAAGCTCCTGGGACTCACTAGGCACCACAGTAGGCTCTTACTGGTCCCTAGTGCTGCCTGCTCATTCTGCTTCTAGCCTCCAGCCCTCCCTCTAGGGCTCAGTTTTACCATGCATATAGGGTGGAGGGGCTGCTGGTGCCTTGGTTTCTGAGAGTTGCCTGGACTCTGCTACCTGTGTTTCCTGCTCAGTCTGGAGCTCACCTGGGTACTACCCCAGACTGCCAGCCTCCTCCCCTCACTCTAGTGGACTGGCTGGATCTTGCCCCTAGTGGCTCCTCAGACTCAACCCCCATCCACTCTTATCACAAGCAGATCTACCCCAGCTAGGGTCCCAGACATTTGTGAGTTGCTGGCTCTCTCCATTCATGGTACCTTCCTTACTTCTCTGGGACACCCCCTGAGGTCAAGGGAAGCCTTTTGCCATGCTTAGTAGGCAGTGAGGGTCACTGTTGTACTCACCTTGAATTTTGTTCATCATCTCCTACCTTGCCTAGCCCACTCCCCTTCCTAGAACCCCCAGCACACAGTGCCCTTTTCTATCTGCTCCTTGGAAAAATAGAATAGTAGGTACCACTTTCAGGCTCCTGTTATGTGCCATGTAAATCTCATATATCACTTCTAACTTTCACAGCATACCAGGGAGGAGGGTATGATGCCCATTGTGCAGATGGTGAAACTGAGGCTCAGAGAGACAAGACTTCACAGCTGGCAAAGCTTGGGTGTGTGTCAAGGTGCTTGTTTTTTGGACTAAACTACATAAAAACCAAGGTCAGTCCACAGGGCACAGTGCAGTTGAAGGGTATACAGTGTCCAGTAGCAATGCCTTTCCGCATCTTGACTTTCAACTCAGGGCTCTGGTTCCTAGAGACCACAGTGAACACCTAGGGTGGCTCTGGGAGAGAAGTAAACCCCAGGTTGTCAAAACTATTGCACTGGTTTCTATTTTTGCTGATTTCTGTGACCAGTGTCTCCAAAGAAGACATTTTAAGTCTTTGTTAGAATTGTCATGACCTGTATAAATGTTCCTAATGAGCTATGTCAGGGCAAAGATATGGATTATTCCTTAATGTTCAGCTAATTTGCATGAAATATCTATAAACTGGGAGCAGAGACAGCTGTGGGGGGTCTGTGTTTGATTCATGCACAGTTGTTCCTGTTTGGGGTGGAAGAGACAGGGAGCCTTGTTATCTTGCACTGCCCTGGGAGCAAAACCTGCCCTCAGCCCCTACCTGTTCCAAGGCCTACCCTGGGGCTCAAGGGAACATAGGCAGTGAGGGCTCCCCCAGAGCTAACTGTGAATTTCTGCTCTGTCATTGGGGAGCTATATGGCTGTGGAGGAGCCCTTTAACCTTTTTGTACCTAAACTTTTACATCTGTTAAATGGGAAAAATAATAAATGAGTTAATATGCATAAAGTATTTAGAACTGTACTTGGCAAAATTGATCACCAGGTAGAGCTGGATAGGGCAAGCAGGACATCTCAAGTGTGTGCTATGCCCACAACTTCCAAATGGCCCTTAAGGTGAAGTGGCCAGCTGGGCGGATACCCTGTTGACTGGATGGTGACTTATGCAAGCAGAGGGCAAAGGACCCTGACCATCCTCTTCATGTTCCTGCCCCAGAACCAACATGGAGTTAGGGTGGGGCTGGAGAACTATCATGATCTCAGGATGTTTTTAGCTTTTAAACTGGCTGTAATCCTGTCCCCAGTTCTCTGCCCAGAGATTCGGGCATTTTTCCCAGGGAGAATTTTTCAGGATCCTGAGGAAGTGTGTACTTGGAAAAAAGCACCTCAAGGAATTCTGATAAAATTCTTCCTCTATTGAGAGTCATTGACATGAGAAATTTTAGAGAAAAAACATTTGCAAAGACTTGAGACAAACATGGCCTGAAGTCTTAGATCACTGAGTCAAGTCACAGGGCTCAAAAGCAGGATTCCAGTGAAGAGAACTCGTTTTCTGCCCCTCAGACCCAGGGCACTGTCCTGGGGATTTTCAGTGGCTACTCTTGGTTAAGCTCCTCTCCCATTAGTTTTCTTCTAGGTCCCCTTACCTGTCTCCTGGGAAGGACCTGAATCCAGACAATTCTGCCTGTCACCCAGTTAGTCTTAAAAGAGTCAGGAGGGGTCATCAGGGACCAGATGGTGATGGGCTTGAAACTAGGAAGCAGGTGGTGCACAGTCGTATTTAGGAAAATATTGCTCTCAGCATGTGTGATGAGAGGATTAAAGGTGGCAGCATGGAGGAGCAAGCCTGGTTGTTGGAGGGAAGCCAGGGACTTGTCTTGGCACGTGATAGTATGCCCTGTCTTCTACCTTAGTTGGTATGTTTACCTGCAGTGCCTGGGGGTGAGGTTAATGGAGATCACAGAGGTGTCTAAGTTTATCCTTCAGGGGAGATATTAACAAAACTCCTAACTGGTGAAGCAGGGCTCACATTGTGGACAATGTCTTGGAGCAGGGCCCTTCAGTGCCAGGCCCACTGATGTGTCCTGGAGAGATGCTTCAGGGGCAGCCAGGGCACTTAAGGGGCACAGAACAGTGGTCATTTGTTGATCAGCTGTGAAGTGTTTCCCTATGTTTCAGACTTGGTATAGCCATACTGGTGTGCACTGCTGAAAACTAGCATGGGAGAAACACTGCAGGAGACCATTGAGGGGATCATTATGGCATCAGATTATAAGGTCTGAAAGTGCAGATGACAGTGGAAATGGAGAGGAGGGCTTGGGGCAGTGAGTGGTTTATGAGACTGATTATACTCTGCTTGTGAAGGACATGGACAAATGTTTGTAGGGGAAGCCCAGATCATTAACTGGGGTTCTTGGCCTGTTCACTGAGGAGTTTCCACAATTCATAGTTTCCATGGCACTAGGAATGAGGTGTGAGTGTCAGACCCTTCTGGAAGCTAGTTGGGGCATAGCCCATTCACACTGTGCCATCCAGGTGTATTGCTTGCATCTAGAAAGAGGAAGGGTAGGGGTCCTGGGTGGGCAGTGCTCTTAGACCTTGGAACAGTCTTTCTCTTTATTCATTACCCATCCTCCAAATCCTGGCCTCTGACCCTCCAGGCCTGGCACTTCCTTCACCCTTACCCTAGTCCAACACAGGGATCAGCCTCTTGACAACTGTTAGGAGGGAATTTATCCATTTGGCTGGGCCTGCTCCCAGCCCTGGAGGAACATGGCACCTCCAATTACTACAGGTACAAAATAATTTCATCCAGATTCACTGGATGGCTGAGGAGCTCTGTGCTCCAGCTTTATTGGAAAATGCATTATTCTCCCTCCTTTCTCAAAAATATTTATTTATGCTAATCTAGAACCAGTTAAGTTCTGTATGGGAAATTGCTCTATTAAATCTGTCTCCTGGAACTACTGTGCCTGGCTGCCGAGGTATCTCTGTCTCCTCTGTCTGGAGGGCGAGGAAGTTCTGATTGAACTTCCAAGTTGAAATGGGAGCAGGCTGCATAGCTAGGCATTTGGAGTGGTGCTGGAGCCTGTGCCTCCCACATAACTCCTTTATAGACTGAAAAACAAGAACCTTTTGTATTTGGGAGGCAAGATGGGATGGGCCCAGCTTCACATATGGACAGATGTTCCATTCTGATGCAGGTGCCATCAATTATCCCCTGAGTTACCTTGGGCAAATTATACAATCTCTCTGAGCCCCAGTTTCTGCATCTATAAAATAAAACCAAAACATTGAAGGGAGGATCATTCATGTGATACTGTCAAAGCATAGGCATGACACAGGTGGTCATAGGGAGGTTGTTAATATTCCTTGTTTGCATGTTCACACCATCTAGCATGCTTTCACCATTTGATTGTGGGTTAAGTGTTCCCTTTCCCTTATTACACATGAGTGAACTGCCTACCTGACACTCCCAGGTAGATGTCTTAGGCCCTCCTGAGCAGACCTTCTGATATATAGCCCTGGTCTCATCCCATCAAGGTGATCACTGCTATGGATGGCACTAAAGAGCTCCACCCACCAGGTTAGCAGACTGGAGCCCTAAGGGTCCTTCTGGCCTTCTCTTTCCCTCTCATCCTCTCCCATATCTATCCAGCCCCCATGTCCATGACCCTGACTTCAGCATCCGGTATCTTTCTTTTCATGCCCCTCCCACCAGGGAGACTGTAATCATTCCAAGTTTTATTTTGCTGCCCTCCAGTCCATGTTCCACACAGCCATGCTCCTCTTAAATATAACTGGGATCACATCATCCCGAGCACAAAGCCTTGTGGTGGCTTTTGTGGCACTTAGCAAAAAAGCCAAGACAGCCTTGCCTGCTGCTTGCATCACTGCTGCATTTCCAGCACTCACCCCTTTGCCATTTCAGTTTTTGCACTGAGGTGGGCCATTTCTCCTAACTCCAGCTTCTGCTGTGTTCCCCTCTCTGCCTGGATCACTGATCTTCAGCTCTTCCTGTACTTGGATTTGTCTCTTCATGTGGATCTGAGCTCTAAGGACACTTCCTCAGAGAGGCTCCACTTGGCCTCCCTTGCCACCCACCAGTCTGTATCTCTGTGCATTGCTTTCCTTCTGAAGTGTACAACTTGCCCTGCACAGTTCTGTTTATCAATTCCTTTGTTGTCTGTCTCTTCCCATATAGTAGCCCACCTAACATGGGTGTGTTTCCCCACCTCCTTTCTTCCTAACAAGTATTACCATCCTGTGTTTTACCAGTCCCAGTGAGCAGATAGGTCTATACCAATCCCCATGACCCTATTCCTCCCCAACTGATTGCCTTAGAACCCACAGGAGACCCACCTCCAGCCAAGAAGATGTGAAGCTATTTCTGTGAAGGTTGTTTTCTTATTTTTCTTTCTATCTTTTACTATCATATAACTTAGACAAAGGAAAATCACCGCTTTTAGTGGATGGGCCCATGAGTATTAGCAAAAGTATGCACCAATGAAACCACCACTGCAATGGAGCTGTGGACCAGCCTATCACCCAGACTTCCTTGTGACCTATGTCATCACTATCTTCACCTGCTGCTGGCAGCCACTGAGCTGACTTCTGTCTCTATAGTATTTTTGCCTTTTCTGAAAGCTCTATAAATGGAATTTAATAGTATGTAGCTTTGTGAATCTGGCTTCTTTCCTTTGGAGTTTGAGATTCAGCCATGTTGCTACATACATCAGTAGTTTTATAATAAATCTTGAAATCATGTAGTACAAGTTCTCCAACTTTGTCCTTTTTAAAAATTGTTTTGAACTATTATAGTTTCATTGTCTTTCTATAGTTAGAATCAGGTTGCTGATTTCTATAAAATCGCACTGGGATTTTGATTAGAACTGTCTTATATGTATTGATAAATTAAGAAAGGTAAGGGAGAATTGACATTTTAAAAATACTGAATCTTCTAACTCAAGAATATGGCATATCTTTCTATTTTTTTAGGTCTTTGATTTCTTTCATCTGTGTTTTTGGTTTTCAACATGCAGATTTTGAACATGTGTTATATAATTTATACCTAAGTATTTTGTAATTTTTTCTATTATAAATGATATTTTTAATATTAATTTGAAATTGCTCATTTCTGGCATATAAAAATATAATTGATACTTGTATATAGGCCGTGGGTCACATAGTGCTGCTAAAGTTGCTCATGAGTTGTAGTCGCCCCCTTTTATATTCTTCCGGATTTTCCGTGTAGATGATTATATCACCTGCATCTTTTAAATCTGTATGCCTTTTATTCCTATTTCTTGATTTATTGCATTGGATAGAACCCCCAGGACAATGTTGAATAGAAGCAGTGAGAGTGGACATCCTTGCCTTGTTCATGACCTTAGGGAAAAGCAGCCAGTCTTTCACCATTAGATATGTTAGCTGAAGGTTTTTCATAGATGCCCTTTATCAGGTAAAGGAAGTTTTTAATCATGCATTAATGTTTTGCTGTTTCCAAAAGGAGTCAGAAGGAAGAAACTCTCCTTTTCTTCTGAGCATTTTATATTCTTTTATGATGGCTGGAACTGTAGTAGCCATTTTGTGACCACAAGGAGAGCTAGTTTTGGAAGTGAAACCAAGTTGCTGATGATGGAAAAGTGGAGAGATGGAAAGAATCTGGGTTCTTTCCATCCTTGATCCACTAAACCAGTCCTGAACCTACTCCTACCACCACAATTATTATTATTTAGGAAAATAAGAAATTAAATAGCTTTATAGTTTAAGCCTTTGAATGTTGGGGTTTTATTCCTTATAGCCCAGAACCATTGAACTAGTATGTACCAACACTTGAGAGTAGGGACTTTTTCTTTTCCCTGCTATATGCCCATGTCTAGAATGGTGCCAGGAATATGGTAGGCACTTGCTAAATGTTTGCTGCATAAATGAGTAGTGACCAGGACCTGGGGGATTCTCATTCTGACAATCATGTTCACTTCAATCTAGTGGGAAAGAACTGGGGACAGAGAACAAAGAACACTTTAGAATATGGTAGAATGACTGCTCTGAGATTTGGAACAGAGACATCAGAAGCTCAGGTAAGAATGGTCTGGGTTTAAAATCAGGTCTCAGTTGGAGAATCCAAGATGGTGGTAGAGTAGATGGAAGTTACACTCACCTTCTTCCAGGATCAAATTGAACTTATAACTAAAATATAGAACAAAAAAATTGAATAACCAAATGAAGACTAGCTGAACAGAAGTCTTATAACCAAGGGTTTATAGAAGAAGCAACATTTAAGATTCGTAGAAAGGAAGGATACATGAAAAGGCTGGCCCTGCATCCAGGTGGTAGCTGAGAATCCAGAGAGATATCTCACTGCAAAGGTGATCCCTGAAAAGCAAGGAGTCTCAACCCCATTCCATACTACCCAGCTCAGAACACAAGTGCTGGGAAGAGAAGCCCATGTAACATCTGGCTGTGAAAATCAGTGATGATTTTGTCTGCCAGGATAAGATGGAAGTCTGCTAAAAACCCAGGCACTCTTTCAAAAAGCAAACACAAAATCTTCTTTGCAGTCACTCACCCTGGGCTCCTGTGGAGGGAGGACAGCTTGGAACAAATTAGCATCATGTAAGGAGAGACTGGGCTGTGTGGCTCTGGGGATAGAAGCTGAAGGGACAATCTCCAGGGTCCCTGTGCTGATACCTTCTCCCACACCACCCACAGATGCCACTTTCTTGGGTCAACTACCCTTTTCCACAGGGCATGAGCCTGGGGGAGTGCAATAGCTCCATGTTTTCAACTCCTTGTGGCCCCACCATTCAGAGCTCAAGCCCTGTGGAGGAGTCAGTTGCCTGGGTATAAGATGTAGAGGTCTTAGTGAACTCAGGAAGTGTCTGAGATTGAATTATGTAGTTCTGGGGCTATAACCATTCCCCCTTTTCCAGCAAGCTTAACTGGCACCATACCTCCTTGAGAGATCCACCAGCTTCACTCTCCTGACTCCTGGCAGCCCTGCCCTGCTGAGCTGGGCTTCTCTAGGAGGTCTGACCAGAATTGGAGACAGACTGAGTTGGGTGGGGGCCATTTTCCCCACAACACCTAATTGGTGTAGAGCCCTCATTCACATGGCCAAATCTTGGTATGTTTGGGCCTGATGAAGTCTGCTGGCCTCATCCTGATGACTCCCTGAGACCCCACCCCATCACAAAGGTATGCAGGTAGCTGGTGGGTGGTGGATTGCCTTACTGTACTCTGGGATTCTTGTTGACTGGACTCAGACCCAGTACTGGAACTAAGTTTGAATCTGTTTTAATCTGGTGAACACCACTTGCTGACTCATTGAGAACCTACCTCATGCAACTTGCCTACCACCAGAGGCTCTTTCAGTGACAGAGCCGAACAGGCAGCTGACAGGTAGAGGTAGGCTCAGAAAGATTTCAGGCCTTTTATTTATCTGCCCTATGGGGCTCAGTACTGGTGGATGCTGACCTTAGTGAGCACCTTGGCCTCTCCCATATACACCCAGGTTTAGCAGACACAGACACAAAATGTGGTTCACTTTGTAGCTCTAACCAGGTAGCCTGAGGGCAATCATAGGCAGTGTTTGACTTTGACCCCCACTGAAGACCCCCCAAGAAGTCCAGAACTAACACACCCACTAGTGGGCTTCAGACCATATTAGAGAAGCACCCAGTTAATTCCGTAAACCTCAGCCCAAGGGAGATCTCAGCAGGCATCAGACACTAATGGGGAATTTTTCAGTTTGTGTGATCAGCTGTTGCACAGCAACTCATACACTGTGGTTGGGGTCAGTCCTTATAATCAGCCATCCTGAGGGTTGATGTCATTGAAGAAAGGGCCAACAGCAATCAAGACATAACTATAATAGGAGGGCTTTCACAACCCACACCAGGGACATTCCTGGAGCACCTTGCTTAGGTGCTCAGTGATCAGGGAGACTGTGCTACAGAGCCCCACAGGTCACCAACTACATAAGGCCACCATGCCAATACTGAGAGACATAGCAGATCTACATAATACACAGAAACAAATACAGAGAGGGGTTAAAATAGGAAGAACAGAAGAAATCCCCAGGGGAAAAAAACCTAAATGTAATGGAGGCAAGTATTCTTCTAGATATAGTGTTCAAAACAATGGTTATAAGGATGTTCAAGGAACTTAAGAGAAGAGTAGGTAAACTCACTGAGAGCTTAAAAGAAAATATAGAAATCATAAAAAAAAAGAGCCAGTTAGAAATGAAGAATATGATCCATCCAAGACTTCTGGCCAAGATGGAGGAATAGGTAGACACACTGTGCCTCCTCACACAAGCAAAAGAAAGACAACAATTTAAAAACAAAAAAAAACCCCAACCATAACTGACAGAAAATTGCACTGTATGTAAGTCCTACAACCGAGGAGTTAAAGAAGAAACATCCATCCAGACCAGTAGGAGGGGCGGAGGTGGTCAGCTGGGGCAGAGAGAACTTGCTGCAAGGCAGTGGCTGGCGGACCCAGTGAGGTGGCAGATTGTGGAACCGGGTGCACATGCAAGGTGGTGGCTGGTGGACTGGCAAGGTGGTGGCTGGTGGAGCAGGTGGTCCCACATTCACATGCAGATAAAATGAAAGGAACACCTGGGGAGTGAGACAGACCATGCAACCCAGGGTTCCAGTATGGGGAAATAAAGCCTCAAACCACTGACTGAAAACACCAGTGGGGGTTGAGGTGGCAGTGGGAGAAACTCCTAGCTTCATAGGAGAGTTCATTGGAGAGACCCACAGGCTGTTAGAATGTACACAAGCCCACTCACTTGGGAATCAGCACGAGAAGGGCCCACTTTGCTCGTGGGTAGTGGGGGCAGTAATTGAACTCTGGCAGAGAGCAGAGCAAGTGCCATTGTTCCCTCTCAGACCTCTCCCCCACATATATATAGCACCACAAAACAGAGACGTAGGTTGCCCCATCCTGGTGAACACCTAAGGCTCTGCCCCTTATATGTAGCATGCATGCCAAGACAAAAAAAAAAAAAAAAAAAAAAAAAAAAAAAAAAAAAAAAAAAAAAAAAAAAAAAAAAAAAAAAAAAGGCCCAAATGAAAGAACAAAGTCCCAGAAAAACTACAACTAAGCAATGAAGAGATAGCCAACCTATCAGATACACACTTCAAAACACTGATAATCAGGATGCTCACAAAATTGGTTGAATTTGGTCACAAATTCGATGAAAAAATGAAGGCTATGCTAAGTGAAATAAAGGAAAATGTGCAGGGAACCAACAGTGAAGCACGCAGTGCCCGGCTCTCCCGGCCAGCTGTGAACACACTTAAACACGCTGCGGATGGCTCGTCAAAACATGAGAAATAATCATGCACAGAAAACAGTTTTCTGTAGGGAAGTAAAGAATAGAGTGGCCACTCTCCAAGTTGGTGAGCGCCCCTTCCTTTCTTCCAGTGGGTTTTTATTGAGAAACTAGACACAGTTTGTGGATTCACAGTCTGGCAGAAGGGATCAAAGGGAACACGTAACTTCCAGAGATGCTAACAGAGTTTCTGTTGTGATTCCGAGCAGAGATTGGAGTTTTATCATATGAAAGGACTACAGGTTCCAAAGGTTTCCTGACTGTGCCTTCAAATTCCAAGTTAATAACATCTTCCAGCAAACAGATCTCACAGGATCTTGCATATTCTTTGTCCCAGGCCTGATTACCCTGGGGGGTCCACTGTCTCTGGTCTGAGCTGCCCCCTTAGGCTGTTTGCTAACCCCTGAGAAGGGCTGGAGACAGAGGCAGCAAGGAGACTTGGAATTCTCACATCTAAGTACAAAGACTTAGACTAAGAGGGGGCAGGGGTTGATGATCACCCCTTCCTTTCCACAGCCCCTTCATTTATTTCCAGTCTCGTGAGTCTTATTCCATAGGCCTTATGAGACCAGAACCTGGCTTAGGTTGTCCCTCCCATGAGGAGTCTTACCCGTCATTGGTAACTGATCTAGCATTTAAAGGCCAGGCACAGAACAGGTATTGTTCATGCCAGGGGAATAAGTTTTGTCTCCTTAGTGGCTCCTGATCTGGAGGTCTCTCACTCAGCCAGTCACAGGGGGTCACAGCTTCCTGAGACCAGGCAGGGCGGCCCTCAACACAACAGTGATGGGAAGGAAACTGGGACTCTAATCAGTGATGTGGACCAGAAGGAAGAAACATTCAACCTGAGAAGAGTGAAGAAACAAGAATTAAAAAAAAATGAGGAGAGGCTTAGGGACCTCCAGGACATTTTAAAACATTCCAACATCTGAATCATAGGGGTACCAGAAGGAGAAGAGAAAGAAGAACACATTGAAAACTTATTTGAACAAATAATAAAGGAGAACTTCCCCAATCTGGCCAAGGAAATAGACTTCCAGGAAGTCCAGGAAGCTCAGAGAGTCCTAAAGAAGTTGGACCCAAAGAGGAACACACCAAGGCACATCATAATTACATTACCCAAGATTAAAAATAAGGAGAGAATCTTAAAAGCAGCAAGACAAAAGGAGACATTTACTTTCAAAGGAGTGCCCATAAGACTATCGGCTGATTTCTCAAAAGAGACCTTACAGGCTAGAAGGGACTGGAAAGAAGTATTCCCAGTCATGAAAGGCAAAGACCTACATCCAAGATTGCTCTATTCAGCAAAGCTTTCATTTAGAATGGAAGGACAGATAAAGTGCTTCCCAGATAAGGTCAAGTTAAAGGAGTTCATCATCACCAAGACCTTATTATATTAAATGTTAAAGAAACTTATGTAAGAAAAAGAAGGAAAAAACATGAACAGTAAAATGGCAGCAAACTCACAATTAGTAACAATCACACCTAAAAGAAAAACAAAAGCAAACTAGGCAAACAACTAGAACAGGAACAGAACCACAGACATGGAGATCACATGGAGGGTTATCAACAGGGGAGTGGGTAGGGAGAGAAGGGGAAAAGGCACAGAGAATAAGTGGCATAAATGGTAGCTAGAAAATAGACAGGGGGAGGTTAAGAATAGTATAGGAAATGTAGAAGCCAAAGACTTATATGTATGACCCATGAACATAAACTAAAGGGAGGGGAATGTGGGTGGGAGGAAGTGTGCAGGGCAGAGGAGAATAAAGCAGGGGAAAATGGGACACCGTAATAGCATAATCAATAGAATATTTTTTTAAAAGTTTAAAAAAGAAATTGAAAAATAGAATGTCTAAAATGAATAGACTAGAAGGAATTAACAGATTAGATGAAGCTGATGATCAAATCAGTGATTTAGAAGACAAGCTAGCAGAAAACACCCCATCAGAGCAGCAAAAAAAAAAAAAAAAAGGAATTAAAAAATATGAAGGTAGTTTAAGGGGCCACTGGGACAAAAATGAAGCATAACAACATCTGCATCATAGGGATAGCCAGAAGGAGAAGCAAGAGAGCAAGGAATTGAGAACCTCTTTGAAGAAATAATGACTGTAAACTTTCTTAACCTTTTGAAGGAAAAAGACACACAAGTCCAGGAAGTGTGGAGAATCCCAAACAAGATGAACCCCAAAAGGCCCACACCAAGACACATATTATTGAAATGGCAATGGTTAAAGACAAAGAAAGAATCTTAGCAGCAAGAGAAAGGCAGTAAGTACCTACAAGGGAGCTCTCATTAGACTGTCAGCTAATTCCTCAACAGAATTTTTCAGGCAGAAGGGGCTGGCACAAAATATTCAAAGTGATGAAAAGCAAAAAGACCTACAACCAAGACTGCTTTACCTAGAAGGTTATCATTTAAAATTGAAGGAGAAATAAAGAGCTTTTTAGACAAGAAAAACTTAAAGGGGTTCATTACTACCAAATGATTAATATAAGAAAAGTTGAAGTGTTTCTTTAAGGAGATAGGAAAAAAAGAGGAATATAGTTATAAAGAATAAAATAGAAATAAACATGTGCCTTTAAATAATCACTATAAATATAAATGGCTTAAATGCTTCAATCAAAAGACATAGGGTAACTAAATGGATAATAAAACAAGACCCACATATATGCTGTCTACAAGAGACCCATCTTAGAAAGAAAGACACACACACAGACTGAAAATAAAGGGATGAAAAATATATGTCATGCAAATGAAAACTAAGAAAAAGCAGGAGTAGTAATATTTTATTAAAAAAAGACATTAAAACAAAGGCTATAATAAGAGACAAAAAAGGACATTACCTAATGATAAAGGGATTAATCCAACAAGAGGGTATAAAACTTGTAAACATTTATGCACCCAACATAGGAGTACCAAAATATATAAAGAAATCCTGATGGACATAAAGGGAGAGGTCAACAGTAATACAGTAATAGTATGGGATTTTAACACACTATTGACATCAATGGATAGATCTTCCAGGCAAAAAATCAACAAGAAAAGTGTGGCCTTAAATGAAGCACTAGACCCAATGGATTTAGTTGATATTTTCTGAGCATTTCACTTTAAAGGAGAATACACATTCTTTTCAAGTGCACATGGAACAATTTCTAAGATAGACCACATGTGAGACCACAAAAGAAGTCTCAGTAAATATAAGAAGACTGAAAGCCTCTTCTTATATCTTCAAGAAGATGCTTGATATCAAGCATCTTCTCTGACTACAATGGTATGAAACTAGTAATCAATTACAAAAAACCCCTGAAAAACCCATAGAGGCTAAATAACATGTTAGTAAACAATGAATGGGTTAACAATGGGATCAAAGAATAAATCAAACACATCTTGAGAAAAATGAAAATGGGAACAGGAAATTAATGGGACACAGCAAAAACAGTCATAAGAGAGAAATTAATAGCATTACAGGCCTACTTCAAGAAATAAACAAAAAAACAGTCAAGTAAACAATGTAATTTTCCACTTAAAGGAAACAGTAAAATAACAACAAAGCCCAAAGTGAGTACAAGGGTAGAAACTATAAAGATCAGAGCAAAAAAATTTAAAAAAATAGAGATTTAAAAACAATACAAAAGATCAATGAAATAAAAAGCTGGATTTTTGAAAAGGTAAACAATATTGATAAACCTTTAACCAGCTTCATCATGAAAAAAATAGAGAAGACCTGAATAAATAAAATCATAAATGAAAGTGAAGTAACACCTGGCACCACAGAAATTCAAAGAATTATAAGAAAATATTACAAACAACTATATGACAACCAATTGGGCAATCTGGGGGAAGTGAATAAATTCCTAGAAACACACTCTTCTGAAACTGAATCAAGAAGAAATAGAAAATCTGAACAGATTGATTACAACTAATGAATTCAAAGCAGTAATTTAAAAAAATCAACTTTCAATAAACAAAAGTCCTAGACTAGATGGCTTCACACATGAATTTTGCCAAACACTTAAAGAAGAACAAACACCTATCCCTCTCAAACTCTTCCAAAAATTTAAGTGGACAGAAGACTACCAAGCTCGATTTATGAATCCAACATTATCCTAATTCTAAAATCAGATGTAGACACTATAAAGAAAGAAAGTTATAGGCTAATGTTCTTGATAAACATACATACAAAAATCCAGAATAAAATATTAGCAAACTGAATCCAGCAATAAATAAAAAAAAAAAAACATATATCATGATCAAATGGGATTTATTCCTGGGATACAGGTTGATAAAATATCTGTAAATCAATTAATGTGATTCAGCACATAAACAAAATAAAGGATAGAAATCATATCATATTAAAAGATTCAGAAAAAGCATTTTACAAAAGCCAACTCCCATTTATGGTAAAAACTCTCAGCAAAGTGAGAATAGTGGGAATGTTCCTCAACATAATAAAGACCGTATATGACAAACCCACAGCTAGCATAAAACCCAATGGGGAAAAACTAAAAGTATTTCCCATAAGATTGAGAAAAAGACAAGGATGTCTGTTTACACCATTCTTATTCAATGTGGTACTGGAAGTCACAACAATCAAACAAGGAAAAGAAGTAAAAGGCATTGGAATTGGAAAGGAAGAAGTAAAACTGTCATTATTTTCAGATGACATGATATGTATATAGAGAATCCTAAAGATTCTTGCCAAAAACTAGAACTGATCAATAAATTTAGTAAAGTATCAGAATACAGAATTAATGTTCAGAAATCAGTTGCATTTTCATACAGTAATAATGAACTATCAGAAAGGAAAAATAAGAAAAAATCCCATTTATAATTGCATAAAAATATGTAGGAATAAATTTAAACAAGGTTGTAAAAGAACTGTAGTCAGAGAATTATAAGACACTGAAGAAGAAAATTGAAGAACATACAAATAACTAGAAGCCTATACCAAGCTAATGGATAGAAAGAATTAACATCATTAAATATCAATATAACCTGAAGCAATGTATACAGTCAGTGTAATTCCTATCAAAATACAAATGGCATATTTCATACAACTAAAACAAATAATTTAGAAATTTATATGGAACCACAAAAGACTTGAAATAGTTACAACCATTTTGAGAAAGAAAAACGAAGTTGGAGGTATCATGCTATCTGATATCAAACTATACTACAAGCCTATAATAATCCAAACAGTATGGTACTGGCCTAAAAACAAACATGACCAAACCTTAATTCTCAAATATATTCCATCTTGAACAATTTGGTTCTCAAACAAGTTGTTCACAAAAAAGTCTCAGTTGTTGAACAAAACTTTGTTTCTGAGCCCAACAACCCTTTCATGCTGATGCCTGTATGATCAATCATGCATCTCTCAGGCAATAAAGGAGAGAATATGTGAGTGTGAGTCAGTTCACCTCTAAGCCTCATATTGTTAACATCTCAGGAAATGGTGCTGTGAATATTTCCATATTTTTTGCATTTTTAACTGCTCGTTATTATATGAACAGTAAGTCACCATGGGTCCTAAGAAGGTTACTGATAACAGCAACATGAAAAGGAATGCTGTGAGAACAATGATAGAGTTTTAAAAAAATTATTGCAAATTATAATAACAGTATTTGTGTGTCTGATCTGGTACTGAGTAGGGTATGGTAAAATCAATGATTAGCACAATTTTAAAACATAAGGAGGCCATCAAGAGTTCTGACATTGCTAAGGGTGTGAAAGTGCTCACAAAACAATAATCACATACCATTGAAAAAGAAGAAAAATTGTTGTTGATCTAGATAAACAAAAAGCAGGTAGCTGGTGACAGCATTTCAGAGGCAATGATATGTGAAAAAGCAAAGATGCTGCATCCTGACATCCTGCAAGACACCCGTTGAACAAGTGCTAAACGAGATTCATTTAAGACTAGTTGGGTGGTGGTTCAATAAATTTAAGAAATGAAGTGGTTTTCATAGTGAGGTGAAAAATGAGGAGGCTGCCAGTTCCAACAAAGTAGCTGCTGATAATTTTGTGATAGAATTTCAAGAATACATACAGGCTGAGGGATTTCTTCCCCAAGTGTTCAGTTGTGATGAGATAGGCCTCTTCTGGAAGAAAATGCCAAAGAGGACCTACATCACACAGGAGAAGTCAATGCCAGGACACAAGCCAAGGAGACAAGCTGACATTATTGTTGTGTGGGAATCTGAGTGGAGATTTTAAATGGAAGACTCTACTTATCTACCTTTCTGAAAATTCATGAGTTTTCAAGAAAAATAATGTTATGAAAAACAAGTTGAATGTAGTGTGGAGGGTTCATAGCAAAGCTTGGGTAAACAGTCAATATTATATTGAGCAGATTCATGAAGTGAAGCAAAGTGAAGAAATATCTCTAGGATAAACAATTGCCACTCAGGACACTTCTTATAATGGACAATTCTCTGGCTCACCCCTCAGGCTTGAAGGCCAAGTTGGTATTAGTATACAGCCTCATCACTATTAGGGTCTTGCCACCTAACACAACTCCTCTCATCCTGCCCATGGACCAGCAGTTGATTTCTAATTTAAAGAAACTCTACACAAAGGCACTGTTTCAGAAGTGTTTTGAGTTGACCTTTGAAACTAATACAACCCCCAGGGAGTTTTGGAAGGAACATTTTAATATCCTCACTTGCTTGTGGCTCATAGATAAAACATGGGAGTGGAGGAGTGCCTTCCAACACCATGCAAACAGCCTGGAAGAAACTGTGGTCTTAATCTGTTTCTGAGATTGACTTTGAGGGCTTTAAGGATGAGCTTATGTCTGTTGTGGAGAATATTGCATCTCTGGGCAAGTCCATGGGCTTGAAGGTAGATGATGATGTGGAAGAGTTGGTGGGGGACCATCAGATTGAGCTGACCACTGAGGAATTTTCAAGACCTTCAGAGGGAGCAGCAACAGATGGCAGCTGAAAAGCTCTCTTCAGAGGAGGAGGAGGGAAGAGAAGATATTCCTACTCCACTAGCCAAGGAAATGTTTGGGAAATGGGGAGAAATGCAAAGTTTTATTGAGAAATATCACCCTGACAAAGCAGTAGCAAACTGTGCTGAACTTTTTCAGTGACAATGCAGTGTTTCACTCCAGTTAATTGTTAAACTGCAGGCAAAACCAAACATTGGATAGGTTTTTAGTAAGAAAGAGGCCCAACGAGCCTGAAGCAAGTTCTGTTGGAGCAAAGAGGAGAGAGAGAGAGAGAGAGAGAGAGAGAGAGAGAGAGAGAGAGAGAGAGAGAGAAAAAATGAACCCTAGAAGAACATCAACCTGATGTTATTATGGAAGGAGACTCCCCTTCCAAACAATGACATATCTCCATCACTCTTCTCCCTATTCAGAAATCAATAGCTCTCAATATTAAAGGTAAGTTCTAGTGTGTATATGATTTATTTTTACTGTATATTTCATTTCCTTTTTGTTAAATTTTCATTTGTGTTTCATGTATTTTTGTTTTTAAAGGGTTATTTATAGATCAAACAGCATATTAGACATATACTGTGTATAGAAATGGTTAAAACAGGGAATCATTTGGGTGGTCTAGAACAGATAAACTCAATTTACATTATTTGTCATGGAAAGAAATAATTTGTTTTTTGAAAAAAAATCACTTCTCAAATAGCCTTTCAGAACAAATTAAGTCCAAAAACTGAGGTTCCATTATATATAGATTAATGGGGCAGAGTAGAGAGCCCAGAAATAAATCCAACCCTAGGTAATCAATTAATACTTGACAAAGGAGTCAAGAACATATAATGAGGTAGTTTATTCAATAAATGATGTTAGGAAATTCAGAAAGGTAATATGCAAAAAAATGAAATTAGGTCACTTTCTTATATCATATATAAGAATAAAATCAAAATGGATTAAAATTTAAATGTAACTCACCCCAGCACTCCTGAAAGCTCCTGCCTGTGGGCATTTTGGAGCTCCCCTGCTACATCTCCCCCTGCTTTCTGCCCTGAAAGCAGTCTTTAGTACAACCATCTGGCTGCATATGGCTGGACCATCCTTGGAGGCTTGGAGTCACACAGAGCCCAAGCAAGCTGCCTGAGATGTGGGACGTGGCTGATGATTGCATTTAATAACAACCAACCAACAAAAGCTTCCCGGAGAAGATTCAAGATGGTAGAGGAGTAGTAAGTGGAAGCTACACAAACCTTCCCCAAGGACCAGTCTGGAGTCACAACTAAATTGTAGAAAAATCATCTGGAATAAACAACTGAATAATAGTGGGTGGGAAGTCTTATAGCCATGGACAGAGAGAAACAGCTTCACCACAATGTGACTGGTACAGAATGCAGAGGAGACACAGGAGGGCTGGCTGAGCTCCCACAGGTGGCAGCTGAAGTGCCAGAAGAATATTTAAGTGATCAGGGTGAGGGGGTTCCACCTGAGAAGTGGGAGTCTAAACCACAAGCTGGGCTCCTCAACCTACAGCACCGGAGCCTGAAAAGAACTCACATAACATCCAGCTGTGAAAAGTGTCAGGGTTTCTCTCTGCCAGGGACAGACAACTGGAGTCACAGAAAGCCTTTTAAGGACCAATGCATAAAATTTCATTTGCAGCCACTTACCCTGAGCTTTGGCAAAGGGGAGGCAGAGTGGACTAGAGATGCTTGAAGAGACTGGGGATGGTGACTTTGGGGAGAGGACAGAGGGAACAGACACATCCCTCATACTACAGGAGCCATCTTGCTCAGGCAGACCACTCTCCTCCAAGTGGCATCAGTCTTAGGGGAAGCAACAGCCCCACTCGAAGGAATTACCCTGCCCCACTTTGTGGTGATTAAGCCTGACTACTGATTACAGAGTGACTAGATTAACAAATGAAGGAGTCAGTCATAAACTGTGGATCCCTGGTAGTCTTGAACAGGCTACCTAAGGCCAGACTGGGACACCATCTGACATTACAAGAGATGAATCCAGAAAGAAAAACCAGTGCACCTGCACAACATACAAGATACGGTGGGTGGAGTGAGTCTCAGTCAGCCAGCCAGAGAGAAGGACTCACCAAAGAATGACTCATCAAAAATCAAACCCCAATTACAACCACAGAACCAACATAAATTGCATAAAGTGCATCACAAGAGCATCAAGTTCAGGAGTTCAAGAAGACTGCACCACTGAATCTCATAGGCCTCCTACCATAAAAGGTCACACCACAAAGACAGGGAGTCAAAGCAGATCAATGTAAGAAGCAGAAACAAACACAAAGAGTGCCTAAAATGAGAAGAGAAAGAAACAATCCCCAACTGAAAGGAAAAGAGGAATTCCCAGAAAGAATGCTAAATGAACTTCAGGCAAGCAAACTATCAGACTTTGAGTTCTAAGTAACAGTTATAAGGATTCTCCTGGAGCTCAGTGAGAACTACAAAGAACTCCAGGGATGCTAAGAAGAACTTAAGGAAAACTGCATCAGCATGAAAAAGGACATAGAAACTATCAATAAGAGCCAGGAGGAAATGAAGCATACAATTTCTGAATTGAAGAACACAGTAGAAAGAATTAAAGCAAGCTAGATGAAGAAAAGGATTGAATTAATGAGCTGGAGATTGTTGGAAAAAAAATTTCCAGACCAACAAACAAAAAAAGACTCAAAAAGGATGAGGAAAGTTTAAGGGAACTGCAGGACAACATTAAACAAGATAATAACCATATAATAGGGATACCAAAAGGCGAAGAAGAGGAGCAAGGCATAGAAAACCTGTTTGAAAAAGTAATGACAGAAAAGTCCCAAACTTGATGACAGAAAAAGTCACACTAGTCCAGAATGCATGGAGTGACCCAAACAAGATGAATGTAAAGAGGCCCACACCAAGACACATTATACTTAAAATGAAAAAGATGAAGAGAGAATGTTAAACACAGCAAGGAACAAACAGCTAGTAACAAAGAGAACCATGATAACGCTGTCAGCTATTACTCAACAGAAACACTACCAGTCAGAGGGAATGGCAAGATATATTCCAAGTAATGAAAAGCAAAGATCTGTAGTCATGATTACTCTACCCAACAAGATTCTCATTAAAATGGAAGGCAAAATAAGGAGCTGTCCCAGTGCCACCCTCCCCCACCCCAAAAGGCTAAAATAACATATCCCCACCAAGCCTGCATTGCAAGAGAGGCTAAAGAAGGAGAGGAGAAGAGAGAGAGGCACACAAGTACATAGGAAAAACTTGCAATGAAGAAGTACCTATCAATAATAACCTTAAATGTAAATGATTTAAATGCTCCAATCAAAAGACATAAGGTAGCTGAATAGATAAGAGAACATGACCTGCATATATGTTGTCTATAAGAAACCCACCTAAGAACAAGAGATCTACACTTATGGAAAGTGAAGGGATGGAAAAAAATGTTCCAAGTAAATGGACAAGCTGGGGTAGCAATACTTAGATCAGACAAAATAGACTTCAAAACAAAGGCCATAAAAAGAGACAAAGGAGGACACTGTGTAATACTAAAGGAACAATCCAGCAAGAAGATATAACCTTGGTAAACATAAAATAAAATAAAATAATTAAATAAATCATGTCTCAGATTTAAAGTGTGAAAGTGAAAAAAGAGCGGAAAGAAACACATTGAACTAGGGAAAGACAGGGACTGCTCTGGCAGAGTCTTGGCCAAATAAAATTCGTTTATAGTTTCAAAAGCCAAATATTTGCTGTGTGGGAAATGGTCCTTTTTTCTTTCTTTTTAAAAAATATATTTTATTACCCTGGCTGGTGTAGCTCAGTGGATTGAGTGCGGGCTGCGAACCAAGCATCGCAGGTTCGATTCCCAGTCAGGGCACATGCCTAGGTTGCAGGCCATGTCCCCCAGCAACCGCACACTGATGTTTCTCTCTCTCTCTCCCTCCCTCCCTTCCCTCTCTAAAAATAAATAAATAAAATCTTTAAATATATATATATATATACATATTTTTTATTGATTATGCTATTACAGTTGTCCCATTTCCCCCCTTCACTCCCCTACACCCTGCACACCCTCTCCCACCCACATTCCCCCCCTTTAGTTCATGTCCATGTATCATACTTATAAGTTCTTTAGCTTCTACATTTCCCATACTATTCTTACCCTCCCCCTGTCTATTTTCTACCTACCATCTATGCTACTTATTATCTGTACCTTTTCCCCACTCTCCTCTTCCCACTCCCCTGTTGTTAACCCTCCATGTGATCTCCATTTCTGTGGTTCTGTTCCTGTTCTAGTTGTTTGCTTAGTTTCTTTTTGTTTTTTGTTTTAGGTGTGGTTGTTAATAATTGTGAGTTTGCTGTCATTTACTATACATGTTTATTTTTATCTTCTTTTTCTTAGATAAGTCCCTTTAACATTTCATAAAATAAGGGCTTGGTGATGATGAACTCCTTTAACTCAGCCTTATCTAAGAAGCACTTTATCTGCCCTTCCATTCTAAATGAAAGCTTTGCTGGATAGAGCAATCTTGGATGTAGGTCCTTGCCTTTCATGACTTGGAATACTTCTTTTCAGCCCCTTCTTGCCTGCAAGGTCTCTTTTGAGAAATCCGCTGACAGTCTGATGGGCACTCCTATGTAGGTAACTGTCTCCTTATCTCTTCCTGCTTCTAGGATTCTCTCCTTCATTTTAATATTGGTTAATGTAATTATGATGTGTCTTGATGTGTTTCTTCTTGGGTCAAACTTCTTTGGGACTCTGTTAGCTTCTTGGACTTTCTGGAAGTCTATTTCTTTGCCTGATTTGGGGAGGTTCTCCTTTATTATTTGTTCAGATAACTTTTCCACTTGTTGCTCTTTCTCTTCTCCTTCTGGTACCCCTATAATTTGGATGTTGGAACATTTAAAGATGTCCTGGAGGTTCCTAGGCCATCTCCTCATTTTTTTTTTTTTTGAATTCTTGTTTCTTCATTCTTTTCTGTTTAATTGTTTCTTTCTTCCTTCTGGTTGCCTCCAATGATTTGAGTCCCAGTTTCCTTCTCATCACTATTGGTTCCCTGTACATTTACCTTTATTTCACTTAGTGTAGCCTTCATTTTTTTTTTCATCTAATTTGCGACCAAATTCAACCAATTCTGTGAGCATCCTGATCACCAGTGCTTTGCACTGTGCGTCTGATAGGTTGGCTATCTCTTTGTTGCTTAGGTGTATTTTTTCTGAAGCTTTGATCTGTTCTTTCATTTGGGCCATTTTTTTTTTTTGTCTTGATGCCTTGTTACTAGGGAGGGGTGGAGCCTTAGGTGTTCACCCAGGCTGGGCAATCTGGTCACTGCATTGTGATGCTGTATGTGCGGCAGGGGTCTGAGAGGGAACAATGGTGCTTGCTCCACTCTTTGCTGGATTTCAGTCACTTCCTCCACTTCCCCCAAGCAAACTGGGCCCTTCTGGTGCTGATTCCCATGTGGGTGGGTTTTGTGTACATTCTAGGACCCTGTGGGTCTCTCCAACAAACTGTCCTGTGAAGCAGGGAGTCTCTCCCAGCACTTCAACCCCCACAGGTATTTTCAATCAGCGGTTTGAGGCTTTATTTCCCCACACTGGGACCCTGGGTTGTGAGATCTGTCTTACTTCCCAGTTTTACCTGGTGTATCTGCGTGTGAATGTGGGACCACCTGGTTCCACAAGCCACCTTGTGTGCCAAGCCCCTCCACAATCCACCACCTCACTGGGTCCACCTGCTGCAGCCTTGTGCCACTGCCTGTGTGCCCGGGGTCCACTAGCTGCTGCTTTGCATGCCTGGGTCCACGTGTCACCGCCTTTTTTTTTTTTTTTTGCCATGACCCCTCTCTGCCTGGTCACCTGACTCTGCCCTTCCTACCTGTCTGGATGAATGTGTCTACTTTAACTCCTTGGTTGCCAGACTTTTATCCAGTTCAGTTTTCTGTCAGTGCTGGTTGTTATTTTGTTTCTAAATTTTTGTGTCCTTATTTTGGTTGTGCGAGGAGGCACAGTTTATCTACATATGCCTCCATGTTGGCCACAAGTCTTTTTTCTTCCTTTCTCATAGCAACAACCTAGGAGATTTGTTCTTTAGTCATACACCCTGTTTCAGAAGATAAACTATACAGATTGCAACAAGGAAAGAGAATATGTAATGTTTGTAAAATTCCTGTGCAACGTTGTTCTCTGCCTAGAAATTATGTTCACTTGAAGTTTAATGTTTCAGTTAGAGAATACCTCAAATGAGGTGATGGTGTTATGACTAGTTGTCACCACACCCAATAGCTCATCATCCTGGCCCTGGGGAGGTGCAAAACTGGGTCACAACACTTTTTCCCACTCTGCCTTATAGGTAGCTGGTGGTGGAGCCTACATAGTGTGCTGGAGTGGGGGTGAACATTCCCCTATTTGTCACCATCCCCTACCCTCCTGCCCCTCACAACAGCAAGTGAATCATGCCACCTTGTAGTGTTCCGGGAAGCACAAATTTATAATTTAGGATGCACAATGTAGGGTTTAAGGGTGAGAGCTCAAGGGAGAGGTTTTGTTTTCAAATCCTGTCTCTCACCTGACTGTGGGCAAGTTGAATTGACCTTGAACAACTCATTTAGTCTCTTTGTGCCTGTTTTCACACCCATAAGAAGGGGAAATACTATTCATACCTAACTCAAATACCTAGTGTGAGGACTAACCCACATGTGCAGGCCCTGGCACTGACAAACAATCATTGGGGTTAGCTACTATTTTCCCTGACAGAGGGTACCTGGGACCCAAGGATACTGCACAGTGGATAGAGGGGGTGGCTGTAGACTATGACTTGGAAGAAGTCCCCACAGAAGGGCCAGAATCTGGGAAGCCCTAGTATCTAAACTTGGGAGCCAGGGAGAACTGCTGTGGTACATCCCCTTGGTGACCCTTGAGGACTAATGGGCATTCAGACAAATGAAGGTGGAGTGATGGAAGGTGTCCCAGACCATTGAAGGGCCACATGTAGGCATTAAGGTGTGAAGCTCAAGGTAACATGGTGATTGCAGGAGAGGAAGCAAGTGTGTTCTGTGCCCAGAGGTTACATGATGCCAGGGAGATCCATGCAGTTAGGGAACCTGAAGTGCTGTAGAGGGGAGTTGGACAGGCAACACTCAGCTCCAGATCTGGCCTTGATGCTGAATGTAGGAGGACCCTTCGTGAGTGGTTGGGGGTGGGCAGGGCTTTTTTTTTTTTGAGCGTGGGTACTTTTACCAGCCCTGGGACACATTGACATTGCATAGAGGGGGATGGAGGAGAAGGTTAGGAATGCTAATGTCCAGGCCATAATGGAAAAGGACAGGAAAGGGAAGAATAGCTCCAGCAGAGCTTGGCTCTATATGTGGGCAAGTTAAAAGCCTAAATGCACAGCTTGGTCTGCCTGTGAGGAGAGAATAACAAGAGAAGAAATGAGACCCTGGAGGCCTAGACTAGTGTTGAGGAGAGAGTTTGTGGTGGAAGTGGTGGTTCTCACTCTTACAATGTCCTTGGAGCACACAAGTCAGGAGTTGTAGAGGGTGATTCTCCAAATGGAGTAGGGTGGGTCATGGAGAAGGAGAACCAGAACTCATAGGTCCCAAGGCCTGGAATAAAGATGTCTTTGGGTCCTCTGAAGCTGTTGGCAAGTGGAGAGAGGCACACAGGAGACTGGGGCTATGGGAAGGCAATTCTTGTACTGTAAGACTTGAGGGGGTCCTGCTTGTAGGCTCTGTCCCTATTGCAGGACCAGGGTTCTCCACAGTTCTCCCTCATCAAGCTTATCATTCCTGTTGCTGATGTAGCTATATCACATGTGTGAATACACTTACTTTCATAACAATTCTTCCAGCATATGAGATTAACACTATTTTTATTGTATTTTAAAAACAATCTATTTATTTTAGAATAAATTTAAATGTACAGAAAGGTCACAAAGACAGTGCAGAGAGTCCTGTACACCTCTTCTTAGTTTCTCATGTACATCTCTCACAGATGAATCAACACTGATACATTTATTAACAAATGGCCACAGTCAATTCAGTTTTTCTTAATTTTTACCTACTGTCATTATATGTCCTAAGACCATGCTCAGCATCCCACATTATATTTAGTCATTACATCTCCTTATACTCCTCTTGGCTATGACAGTCTTTTAGACTTTCCCTGTTATTGATGACCTTCACAGTTTTGAGGACTGCTGGCAGGTACATTGTAAAATGCCCCTAAATTAAGATTTGTCTGATGTTTTTCTCATGATTATACAGGAAGTCCCCACCTAATGTCATTGACAGTTTTTGTGACTTTAAGCCAAACAACATATAAGGAAACCAATTTTACCATGGGCTAATTGATCTACAAGACTTAAGTTTTTGCAGCATCTCATCAACATTATAATGAAAGGACATTAAAGACCTGCTGTATCGGAGCTGTAGGTTTCTGGAGGAAAGCCACAGAAGTAAAGTGGCTTTCTTATCACATGATATCAAGGGTACCTGCTAGCAACATGATACATCACTGATGATATTGACTTGACTATAGCTGAGGCCTGTTGTCAGGTAATTTGTTTGTAAATTTATCTTTTTTCACCTTCCCATGCTGAATGAACTCTTTGGAAGGAAGAGCAAATGTACTTTATGCCATTTTTACCCAGGGGAAACTGAGCTGTCATTCCAAGTAGGCAGTTTCCTTGAGTCTTTCTGAAAACCACCACATGGTATTGCCTTATGGAAGTACCAAAGAGCTTTAAGCCAGCAGGGTGGGCAGTAATTGGAGAAATCCCTGGAAGGCTCTTGCACACAGGCACAGTTTTCACCCACGAGATGATGTTTCATAGTCAACGTCCTGGTGGATTTAGACAATACATGAGCTTTGTGCCTGCTTCCCACTCCTTTTTCTTATTCTGGTAATGGTTCCTGATTTCCATTTGGGGGAATTCTCTTCCCTTGAGAAGTTGGCCAAAGGGGGTTTCTTAATCTGTTTCATGCTTCCCCTCTGAGCACAAATAGGCTGGTATCCCCTCTTCTGAGAATTTGGGAGTACCATGTAATGAGTTGGCACCAGTCATCTGCTCTGCTCTGCAGTGGAGGAATGCATTCTATGGCCCAGTCTTCACCTGGAGGCTCTTGTCAGGTGCTTTTGCTGGGAAGCCATAGCACCTCTAGCCCCAACCCCTCCTCCTGTCCTAGTCTTAGAAGGTCAGCAACTTCACTAGACTTATCTCTGGATTGTTTGGCTTCTCAGTACTCCATCAGCTGCATAACCAATCTCTGGTATTAAATGCCTTCCATTTGAAGGACCTGGAGTGGTTTCTGTTTTCTGCATTAATGGATGTGGGAGCTGGTTGGAGTGATGTGTCTAGGGAACACATACTGAAGACTGCTTGTTGGGTTTTTTAGCCTCAGTGTCCACTCCTTCATGTTTCCTGGACTTCCTGAGGCCTGCTTATCAAGCTACCCTAGATTCCACCTGCCATCTTTGCCTGAGGATGGTATGAGTCTGAGAGACATAGCACCCTGTGGTGCTGAGCTTCCCTGCTGAACTTCACCAGAATTCTGGCTAGATTACCATGGGTGGGTAAGGCTGTAAAGGCATGTGATCCTGCTTGTGATCCTTCCATCTCTGCACCCAGAAAGCCCTGACTGGGAACAGTGCAGATAATGGCATGAGGGCTTGGGTATGAGGGCTGAAAATGCCTTGTGCTACATAAACACTAACCAGCTCTTTACTTAACTCACAGTGGCAGCACCAAGAGTATCACTGTTGTCTAGCACATGGTAGGATATCAGATCAGCTATCTTGTGATGCCACTGCAGGTCACAAACACTTCTACTCTTTGCTCCTATTTCCAGTGGAGATGGGTAAGTTCTTATTTCTTCCACAGTAGAGATTGTGTAGAACTGTATCAGTCAGGATCCCTTCCACAAAATAAGAACTTCCCTAGGTCTGTAAACAGGGAATTTAATCCAGGGAACTGGTTACAGAAGTAATAGAATTGCTAAGAAGCCACATAGCAGCTGGCAAATCAAGTAAGCTAGAGACTGGCAACTACTGTCCCAAAGAGAGAAGGTAGTGGCACCATAGCTCTGAAGACAGGGCACCTGGCAGGGTCTGGAGCCATGGTGGAGGCTTCCTAGTGGTAACTAGAGCCATGGAAGCTGGAGCTATGAAGGAAACACAATGCTGCCAGGGATGCTGGCCATAGCTGTCTGAAAGGGGGAGAAATACCCTGGCTATTCTCCCACTTTCCAGCCTTCATTAGTGCCTTCTATTGAAGGAACCAACCAGGAAGCTAAGGGCAAGGGAGCCTGAGAGACATAGAACCCTGTGGTGCTGAGTGAGGTGGCAAAAGGAAAGAGATCTGAATGCAGAAAAGCAAATCTAACACATTATCCAATATCCTCATTGTCAGACATAGTCTAGGCTCAACCTGAGTTCAGAGCTTGGTGGTAGCCCACACCTAATTGAGGCTATTCCCTTGGTCTGTTAGCTCTGAATTGTATTTTAGACAGAGATAAACAGGAAGGATATTAGGAATTTTCAAGGTCAAAGAGTTGAGAGAGAACCCTCATAATGCGATCAAGAAGAAACTACTCATTTCCACGTATACCTGGCTCCCTCACCCCTTAGCTATGTGGCATTGGTGGTCACAAAGGGGGTCCAGCAGCTCTGTGAGCCTCAGATGGTCTCATCTAATAAATAGGAATATACCCTCATAGGCATCTTAATGTGGGGACCAAATGAAACAAGACCCTATGTGAAATGTCCTAGGACTGTCCTCTTCCTTTGACCAGTGGCTTCTGAAATTGATGATGAACCCTCTCTGTGGCTGCAGACTTGGAGGAGCAGCAGGGACATTCTGGATCTACCAGACTTTGGCTGCCAACTCCAGGGCCTCCTTTGCTCTTTAGAAGGTAGAGGGGAAGAGGGGAAGCCAGGAAGCGGGGAGAGGAAGGAAAGGGAGAATAAGAAAAATGAGCTGCTGGTGGTAGATTGAGTTGTCCTCTAGAAAGTCAGTTTTCTTTTCCTTTCCCTTGACTGAGAGTGACCAGAGGCCACCTTTTACAGGTATTGAAATGGTCTGTCAGTGGAGACAGTTGTCCCCAGAAGTGAAGGGACAATGACCTCTGGAACAGGCTGTTACAACAGGCTGCTGAGGGAGAAGGAGGACAGAGGAACTGGTGGGACTGTAACAGGAATGGGGACCACCACTCTTAGGCTGAGCTTTAAGAGAGACTAAGGAAAGAGTAACTTTGTCAGTGAGTGTGCACACACCTATTCCATGTGAGCTGACCAGAGATGTTAAGTGACTTCCTCAGGGGTCATTTTAGTTAGTTGGTTCTTGGGTACCTCAGTGAGTTGGGGATCCAGAAGCCAAGAGGCAGAGGATTGTTGCAAACTGCCTACTACCCCTGCTGGAAAAGAGACCCACTAGCCAGTCACCAGGGAAGTTGCCTTTGTAAAGCCTGCAGTAGTCACTCATTCTAGGGACCCTCAGGTGGGGCTCATTAGACAGCTGTCCCTCAGAGTTCACCTGGAGGCCCTGCCCTCATTCCACTGACCCTCAACATGGGTGGGAGGGTCACTCCTACTTCTGAGCTCCCTCCAGCATGCATCTCTCATCTCTTGCTTTGTTGCTATGGTAATGTTACAGAACAAGGCCAAGGGGGGTACAGTATACTATTACTGAAGGGACCCCCTACTAGGTTCGCTTTGTCTGCTGCCAGAGGAAAGATGTCTCTTAATGCCAGAGATTTGTGAAAAGGAAAGGAAATATTTATTTAAAGCTATACAGACTTAAAATAGTGACCCAATATCTTCATTAAAATCCCAAAGTCCCTTAAAACACCCACAAACACACACAGTCTTTCCTCCTCCCCCTGCTCTAATCTGGGGTACCATATCTCAGGAGAAGTAGAGGTCCGTGATTCAGGTTCCTGGCACCATCAGCTGTGTCGCTGCCAGGATCTTCAGTTAATCCAAAAGTGTGTGTCACCTTCTCATGGCCCACTAGCAAGAGTCCTTTCACCCATTTTCTTCCAGGCAAAGTCTCTCCTGCTTCCTAAGCCACGCAGCAAAAAGGAGCACCCCAAAGCCACATGGTTCTCTTCTCCTGTAACAGGTGCAGCCAAGGGGGGACCCCAATAGGGATTTGAAATGGGGTGCAGAACTCAAGGTGTCCAGGAAATATTAGGATGTCCTCACCCCCCTCCCCACAGGTGTGGGTTGGGGTAAGGGACAATGGAGCAGGGCCATTGAGAGCATTTTGCATAGCAACAGCTTTGCAGCTAACCTAGTGTAGTAACTTAACATATCTATGACCTTTAACTGGTTACATAGATATGTTAAATAGCTATGGCCATGCTCTGAGCCAGGGGAATGAAGTAACTTCTCCACCAAGATGTAACTGGGGGCAGGTCCCCTGAATTATAGTGCCTGAGTGGGAGCTTGGAGAAGATTGGCTCCATGACATGGGGCCACACCTGCCCAGACTCATGATGGCAGCCCAGTAAAGCTGGAAGGATATGAGTGCAGGCAAGTGTAGCTGGTTGTGGGAGGAGTCAGAAGTGGGGCTGCAGAGGAAGATTGGTGCGGGGATTTAAACCCAGAGGCGGCAGCCATTGGAGAGAGGACCACGCGGCTGGGGTAGTGCGGGGAGAACCACACATCTTTGCCAGAGTGGGGACCCCTGTAGCTTTAGAAGGGGGAACCACCACCCGGCTTTAGCAGAGATCCTGACAACAGAGCTGATGGTGCCAGGAACCGAGGGAGGCCTACCAGCCGAGATGGATTACTGGGAAGAACTGGGGGCTGCCTGAACCACAAACTTCTATTTCTTTTCTTGAGATATGTACCCCAGACTGGGCAAAGGGGGAAGGAAGGACTGTGTGTTTGTGGGTGTTTTAAGGGACTTTGGGATTTTGATGAAGACATTAGGTCACTGCTTTAAGTCTGTACAGCATTAAATAAACATTTCCTTTCCTTTTTACGAATCTCCAGCATTGAGAGATGTCTTTCCTCTGGCAGCAGACAAAACGAACCTGGAGGGTTCCTTTCAATAATATTATATTGCCCTTTTGCCCCCTCTTGTTGTTCTGTAACACTCCCCCCAAAGCTGTGAGGGTACCCACTCTGGCCCAAGCTGAGTGGTTCTCTCTGCACTGCCACAGCTGCGTGGTCCTCTCCTCAATGGCTGCAGAGTCTGTGTTTAAATCCCCATGCCAATCTTCCTCTGCAGCCCCATTTCTGACTCCTCCTACAATCAGTTACACCTGCCAGCACTTCTGTATTCTTCTAGCTTTACTGGGCTGCCATAGTGAGTCTGTGCATCCGTGGCCCCATGGCATGGAGCCAATCTCACACAGGCACTGTGACCAGGGGGATTTGCCTTCCAATTACATCTTGGGTGGAAGTCACTCCCTTCTCCCTGGCTCAAAGCATGGTGACAGCTATTTAACATATCTATGTAACCAGTTAAAGGTTATATATATGTTAAATGACCATTCCAGAAGTTAGTTGCAAAGCTGTTGCTATGCAAAACAGCTCTCAATGGCCCTGCTCCATGTGTCCCTTCCCCCAACTCATGCCTGTGGTGGGGAGGGTGAGGACATCCTATATATCTTTCTAATATTTCCTGGACACCTTGAGTTCTGGACCCCATTCCAAATCCCTATTTGCCCCCCTGCCCTTGGCTGCACCCTGTATCAATAACTCAGGGCCCTTGTGCTAGTCACCTGCCTTTGGAGAGCAGATGGGTTGGGTCTGGACAGGCAGAATCTGCCTCACCTCAATTTGCAGAAAATCTGATTAGATGTAGGGAGCAGATGAGGAAGACCCCTTTGTTCAATTCCCCCCAATTCCAGCCTGTTTCCTTCTTTTTCCTTGGGTCCCTTTCTTGGCCACATGCCAGCATGGGTACAGGAGTGGCCAGTCTGCAGCAGCTCTCTGCCCCCACCTCCTGAATGATCTTGGTCTGATCACTGTCTTCCTCCCTGGGGACTGGTCTGCTTCTTGCCTTTTTATTATTCCTTTTTATTCTTCACCTCAGGATATATTTATTGATTTTAAAGAGAGGGGAAATGTTGGGAAGAGAGAAGGAGGGAGAGAGAGAGAGACACACAGATTGAAACATAGACTTGAGAGAGAAACATTTATGCAAAAGAGAAATATCTATCAGTTGTGACCTGTAGACACCCAGACTAGGGTTGGAACTGCAGCCTAGGTATATGCCCTAAGCAGGGATCCACCCTGCAATATTTTGGTGTACAGGAGATAATCCAGGCAACTGAGGCCTCTAGCCAGAGCCTGTCTGCTGCCTTCTGAAAGCAATTTTTGTGCAATGGCACTCACCCATCTGTGAGTGGAAGGTCCAGCCTGGACCCCCCTGTCAGAGCACCATGTGGTGCTACACAGCTCTTGGAATGCACCCAGGAGCCTATGCACATACTCTTCTTTCCTTCAAAAGCTGCCTTCTGGGTCACAGTGGACTTTAGTGTACTGTTCCAGTCACTCAGGTCAAAACTTTGGAGTTCATGGCCACTCTCATCTGTAAAATGTAGGCATAGCAGGACTCTCCCCTAACTGCACTCAGAATAAAGCCCATAGTCCTTGCAGTTGCTGACCTGTGTGTCCCACCCCTCAGGCTCATCCCCAAACCTGCATGGTTTGCGTGTTCCAGTGTAACTTTTTCAATTAAGCCCAACCTGTTTAACCTGTAAGCCCCTTGGGGTGCCCCTCCCCCACCCCACTCTGTTTATTCTAAAACTTTATATTTTAAACATAATTTTACTCATTTATTAGGGCTTTTGTTTACCATCTGTCTTTCCTAATGAGGATGGGGCTCTTATCTCAATAAGTATGTGCCAAGAAACTAAAGCATGGGAAAATCCACTTATTCCTCCATCTATCCTCTCTCCAGCCCATGGCATTTGGGGCCTGATGGATACAACCCAATGTTTCTGTTAATTTGAAAGTTAATGCCAACATTTAAGGAAATTAAGGTCTTTGACATAAAAACCTAAATTCCTGAATTCTCTTGAAAAAAACAGGGGATCTGTCCATGCAATGCCCATAACCCCAGCCAGCAAGAGCTGGCTGGAGTTAGGTGGTGGCTGCCCCCTGAGTTGGGATCACAGTCCTGCTGCTGTCCTTTGTTCATGTCAGCCCCTTTCTCAACTCCCTAAGCACTTGGCCTTTGAGGGCATTGGAATTTGAGTGTTTCCATTGTCCAGTCATCTTTCCATTAAGTGGTATGTTTCTGCTGCTCTGGGCCTGGTCCCAGGCTGGGCATGAAGGTCAGAGTGATGGGTCAGACTTTGTTTCACTCTGGGTGGAGGAGCGAGATGGGTAAGCTCAGAGGTTGATCCCATAACCAAGCCAGGCTAGTAGTAAGGGAGGGCCTCTAGGTGGGGACCTGCTGGTGAGTAGAAGTTAGCCCATGAAGAGACACTGTGGGGGAGCCTGGGACTTATTGAGGAACATGCTGGTAGTAGAGTGTGGCCAGAGGAGTGGAGGGCTCTGGGAGCAGAGGTCAGTGGCAGGCCAGGCTAGCAGAATGAGAGGCCAGATGCCATGGACCATGAGGGCCTGATATAGATACTTGTCTGGATTCTGCATCATCGGAGTCATCAAAGTCTTTTAACTAGCCCAGGACATGATGTAGGAGGTGTGGTGGTGCACCACCCAACTCCCCTGCACCCTGGCTGCAAATTAGCAGTCATTAGACTGCCTCCAGCTGTCAGCTCCTTCAGGATCAGCCCCATTTACAAAAAGAACTCACCCAAGCCTATGCCCTTCATGAGGGACATGAGGGATAAGGGCCACCCATTCCCATGACTGGGGATACTCTGATGGGCAGTATTTGCTCCAGAGCTTCTCTCTGGGTTGGCTGAAGTCTGTTAGTTTTGTATTGCAGTTTGACTTCTCCCTCTGCCCAGTCCTGTTCCCTTCTTGTCATAGGGGTTGGTTTATGATAAAACACCTCTTACCCCAACTTCGTCTGTCAGGCAACTTGAGGTCATGGATACAATGGAATATGGGAGATGAGCCAGGAAGCTCCTGCATCCTCTCCATTAGGGTGGTGGCCCAAGCCTTACAGTGATTATGGCAAGGAAGGCAGGAGACTCTGGGCAACAATAGAGAGCAGTGGTTCAGCCCATTGTGGGTGGAGTTAGACAGTCCTGGGTTCCGATCCTGCTTCTACAATTTCCCTAGGACCTCAGGGCAGGACACTCTGAGCTGCAGAAATGGCATCTTCAAAATGGAAATGGCAGTAATAGTGATGACCTCATAGGGTGGTTGTGTTAGAGTAGACAGGCAGATATGAGCAGAGCAAGTACGATGGGCCAGGTACAAAAGGTCACCAGGGAAGAAAGCCCCAGGTGCCTAGCAATGGGCAAAACTGGGAAAACAAGGACCTTGCCCCCAGGCTAACCATTCCTTCCCTAGCATATCTCTGGTCATGCAGTATGGACCCCCTCACCTTTCACATCACTAACCACACAGTTTAAACCCCTTGACTCCCTAAAGATAACATCTAGGCCTCAGTTGTGTTTCAGGTACAGGCCCAGAAAAGTGGCAAAAGCAGACAAGACCATTTGCATTGGCTAATGACCCTCTGTCCTTGTGCTGACCAATCAGTGGAGACCATGACCCTGAAAGAGAACACCTGGAAAGCTGATAAATATTTTATTGAGATCTTCCCCTGAGACCTCCCCTAAGATTCCCACCTGCAAGAGAGAAATAAAAACCCTCAATGCAAACTATCCAGCATTTGCTCTCCCTCCTGGGAGCATGACTGTGCTTTTGCTTTCTCCTTCTTCTTCTCCCACAGGCATGCATCTCCTAAACTCTAAGGGATCCCATGAGACTTGCAACCAGGGGAGCAGCAGGCAGTGGCAGCTCATCTCAGTCTAACCCCCTGAACCTGTCTCCAAAGCTCCTCTTTCTCTGACTTCCCAGTGAGCTAAAGTAGCCCACCCTAGGCTCTCCTGTTGCTTCTTCTGTCCTAAGTTCTTCCTTGTTTCACTGTCTCCAGCTTTAGTAAACACCCCATCTGCACATGCATTTGCTATGGCCAGTAAAATATTGCTTGCTTTACTGCACTTTGACTCTTGATTTCTGTCCTTTGAGAAGACAAGAACTGCGGTCTCATTGCCTTGCTGGTAACAGTTGTGAGGACTCAGTAAAGCAGCCTATTAAAAATTTCAGCTCAGTGCTTGGTAGGAAGTATGTACCTTTTGTTTTAAAGGTGGCACTGACAGGTTTTTCTAATGATTGAGCATATAGTTAATTATCAATGCACACACCTGAGTAGTGTGAGTGCTCAACCCCCAGTGCCACACCTCAGGCGGAAGGAATTCCTATCCAAAGTAAAAGACCCACTGTGGTCTACCCTCCACATGTGACTAGGGTGCATAGGTTCTTTTGGACTGGCATTTTAGGTCTCTTGGGGTATAATCCCAGCAGTGGAATTGCTGGGTCAAAAGGCAGTTCCATTTTTAGTTTTCTTAGAAAATTCCATATTGTTGTCCACAGTGGCTGCACCAGTCTGTGTTCCCACCAATAGTGCACTAGGGTTCCCTTTACTCTGCATCCCCTCCAACACTTGTTTGTTGACTTGTTCATGATGGCCATTCTGACCCGTGTGAGGTGGTATCTTATCATGGTTTTAATTTGCATCTCTCTGATGGCTAGTGATGCTGAGCATTTTTCATATGTCTCTGGGCCTTCTGTATGTCCTTGGAGAAGTGTCTGCTCAAGTCTTTTCCTATTTTTGAATAGGGTTGTTTGTCTTCATGGAGTGGAGTCGTGTGAGTTCTTTGTATATTTTGGAGATCAAACCCTTGTCTGAGGTATCATTGGCAAATATGTTTTCCCATATAGTTGGTTCTCTTCATTTTAATGCTGTTTTCTTTAGGCAGGCAGAAGCTTTTTAATTTGGTGAGGTCCCATTTGTTTATTCTTTCCTTTATGTCTCTTGCTTTAGGGGACATAACAGTGAAGATGCTGCTGCATAGAATGTCTGAGATTTTCCTGCCAATGTTTTCCTCTAAGACTTTTATGGTGTCACAACTTATATTTAAGCATTTTATCCACCTTGAATTTATTTTTGTGCATGGTGTAGTTGGTGATTCAGTATCATTTTTTTTTTTTTTGCATGTAGCTGTCCAGATCTCCCAACACCATTTGTTGAAGAGACTATTTTTACTCCATTTTATATTTCTTCCCCCTTTGTCAAATATTAATTGACCATAGAGAATTGGGTTTATTTATGGGCTCTCTGTTCTGTTCCATTCGTCTATGGGCCTCTTTTTATGCCAGAACCATGATGTTTTCTTACAGTGGCCTTGTAATGCAGTTTGATATCAGGTATTGTGATCCTTCCCACTGTGTTCTTCTTTCTCAAAATTACTGCAGCTATTCAGGGTCATTTATGGTTCCATATAAATTTATGAAATGTTTGTTCTATATCTGTGAAACTTGTCATTGGTACTTTAATAGATATTGCATTGAATCTGTAAATTGCTTTGGGTAGTATGAACATTTTGATAATGTTAATTCTTCCAATCCATGAACACGGTATATGCTTCCATTTGTTTGCGTCTTCCTTAATTTCTCTCTTCAGTGTTGTATAGTTTTCTGAGTCCAGGTCTTTTACCTACTTGGTAAAGTTTATTCCTAGGTACTTTATTCTCCTTGTTGCCATAGGAAATGGAATTTTTCCCCTGATTTCTGTTTCTGATGTTTCATTGTTGGTGTAAAAAATGCCTTTGAATTCTGAGTATTGACTTTGTATCCAGCTGTTTTGCCAAATTCATTTATTAAGTCGAGTAGTTTTTTGGTGGAGTCTATAGTATTTTCTATGTACATTATCATGTCATCAGCAAACAATGACAGTTTCACATCTTCTTTTCCAATTTGGATGCCTTTTATTTCTTTGTCTTGTCAGATTGCTGTGGCTAGGACTTCCAGTCCTATGTTAAATAGGAGTGGTGAAATCAAGTATCCTCGTCTTGTGTCTGATCTTAATGGAAAATCCTCAAGATTTTGTCCATAGAGTATGATGTTGGCTGTAGATCTCTCATATACAACCTTTATTATGTTGAGGAATGCTCACTCTATGTCCACTTTTCTGAATGTTTTTATCATAAATGGGTGCTGTACCTTATCAAATGCTTTCTCAGCATCTATTGATATGATCATATGACATTTGTCTTTTTATTTGTTTATGTGGTTTATTATGTTTATTGATTTTGTGAATGTTGTACCATCCTTGCTTCCCTGCAACGAATGCCACTTAATCATGGTCTATGATCTTTTTAATGTATTTCTGGATGCTGTTTACCAATATTTTGCTGAGGATTTTAGCATCTTTGTTCATTAGCAATATTGTCCTGAAGTTTTCTTTCTTTGTTGTGTCTTTATCTCGTTTGGGAATTAGAATGATGCTGGCTTCATAAAAAGAGTTTGGGAGTCTTACATATTCTTGAGTTTCTGGAATAATCTGTGGAGGATGGGGGTTAGCTCTCCCTTAAATACCTTGTAAAATTCTCCAGTGAAACCGTCTTGATCAGGTCTTTTGTGTGTTGGAAGCCTTTTGATTACTGTTTCAGTTTACTCAGCTGTTACTGGTCTGTTCAAGCTTTCTGCTTCTTCTTTATTGAATTTTAGAAGATCATATTTTTCTAGAAATTTGTTCATTTCTTTTTTTGAATTCTTCTTTTATTTTATTGATTATGCTATTACAGTTGTCCCATTTTCCCCCTTCACTCCCCTCCACCCTGCACACCCCCTCCCACCCACATTCCTCCTCTTTAGTTCATGTCCATGTGTCATAAGTTCTTTAGCTTCCACATTTCCCATACTATTCTTGCCCTCCCCCTGTCCATTTTCTACCTATTGTCTATGCTACTTATTCTCTATATCTTTTCCCCCTCTCTCCTC